>JASUUC010000085.1:0-19623 GCA_031216235.1 Syzygium jambos | reverse complement strand
CACATACCAAGTTGATGATCCCGGCCATTCCCCAAGGGCACTGGCCATAATCACACTTATCGACGGGCCACCAGTCCAGCGTCGCGCACACAAAGTTGTTGTCTGTCCGAGCCACGTCGGTCACTCCGCTGATCGTGACCTGCACATCTTTAGCCAGACACAGCGAGAGCCATGAAAGCACCACGAAACAACAGACCGCCTTGAACTCCACCATGTCTCGAGAGATGGCCACCAACTCTCCACGCTCGAAAGATTCCGAGAGAAACGGTAGCACTGAACGTAAGAGCGGCCTTTCTCCCTTGTGACTACATTACGTACTACACCTGGCTTTTAAGTTATATAAAAGATAAGTCCTACCAAATAAAATAAAAAATAAAGATAAGATCTTTTGATAATTTGAAATTATCCATAATCCTTCTATTTTTCGTTGGTAGTATTTCCGTTTAAGTCGGATGAGATAGAATCTAGCTTCAAGGTTACCGGGATTCGAGAATTCGCAAAGGAATTACTTCTTCGAGTGATTACATTCGTAAGAATTCAACCCGAAAGCCCGCACTACTTGAGGCATAAGATCGATGTGCCAATTGATCAATTGGATTATTATTATCTATACCTATCTATCGTATTTAGCTACGTTGTTTTAAGGAAAATGGCGAAATATTGACCCTTCTTCCTACACCGTATACTTTCACTCTGTATATTATTGAGCCTCAACAAAAAAAAATTATCCCAATATATATATATATATATATTGAAAATAGTTTTAACAAGGATACTAATTATTTCTCAATGATGAGTTAATTAAAATGGTATCGTATTTATTTCAGCCGTGCGAACTGAAATAATTATCAACCTAAGATCCTTGCAATTTCATATTGATGCGATTCTTGGTTTTTGATGGAACTATCTCAATCAAGAAACAAATTCCAGGACGTGTTGTATGTTTCTAACTTTATTTGCAATTAAAACATACTTTCTTTTTCGAGTAAAACATTTTTGTACGTTTGCTTCGCGGAAAATGAATAATTCAGAAAACCTTTTTTTTTCATAAAATAATTGCTCGAAACAATCAGTTAATGAAAAATGTTTTGAATGCCGACAATAACTTATGTCAAAACATTTTTGTGGACGATGAAAATATTTTTCATTAATTCATTTTTGTGAGCGATACGAGCGATCATTTTCATAAAAATGCTCTCCAAAAAAACATTCATGTTCCGCGAAATAGACGGAGCCTAAAAATAAAAATATTATAAGTAGTTTATTTTGCACTCTGTATATTTAAACTGCTCATGATGAGGAAATTGGTGTGCTCGATCACAATCGGCTAATCTTGATTTGGGTCTAGAGGAATGAACACTACTCGCGTTTATCACAGGCCTAACACCGGGGCCGTAGCGGCCCGTAAACCAGCAAAGCCCACCGATCCTTGGGCCTAGGCCCAAAACAAAAGGTCTCCTTGGGCCAGCCCAAGTGCGATCATTCCAACTATCCATCTTGATAGTTCGATCAGATCAAACCATAAATTCCAGATGAAAGCAAAGGCTACATAGTACTACTAATAACGGCATGTGATGGCAGTAGTGATTGCAACAATTAGGTTACATGTCTCTCTCCTCTCTTGCTTTCGGGTTCACGCATAGCCCCCCGTCGAAAATTAGGAGCGGATCACACGCACCGTCGGATCGGACGGGTTCCGCGTTGGGCTCGCCTCATCCGGCGCTCTATTCGAGCCAGGCTCGCATGATCCGACCGGTACCTGGTACCCGGCATCTCCTTCATAATTCGGAAGAGCCGGAGAATTGATATATCGGTGACTTTTCACCTTCTCTTTCGTTTTTTCACTATCCAGCTTGCTCTGAAGGTCACTTTCAGGGGGCACCTCTCTTACACCATACGGCCTTTCCACTATAGAAATTGCAATGATGATATGTTACTAATAACGGAAAATTTTTATGATTGATATTGATCAAGATTCAGTGCATCTGCTTCAAGTTGAATGATGTCCTGCGGTCCCCCCCCCCTAAACTCCTTTGCTTAATCTTATGGCTATCATGATAACGCAACGTTCCGTCGTCAGTTTCACGCTCCGGAACCGTCCGATCCGAATATTTTCGCACCACTGTCGTTATCGTCCTCGCCGTCGTTTGCGCCCGTCCGTGGCTACCGGACACGTGGAGGTTGGCACCATCCCGAATCCTTATTTTATTTCCCGGTACGATGTCGGGGAAACAATCATATCGACTTGCTAATTTTGTTTATTATCCCTCAAGAGTACGGTAGGTGACTTATCCTAGTGAAAAGGAACAATTACACATTCATGGGACAAGAATCAAAGTAGTGCCTTAGGTTTTTTCAAGTATACGATTTGAATCATCCATATTGAAATTCATAAGGGCTCTAAAGTCGATAGTTATGATTACTCCGGGACAATTGAAAAGATTTACTCTTACCCAACATTTGTTTCGCTCCGAAAATGTGTGTTTCACCTTGCCGAGGCCCGGCAACTGGCTCGTTCATCTCTGCTATTTACTGTCAAATTTAAATACCGGGATTTGCCTTGTCCTAGCCATATCTTCCCTTTCGTCATATTCGAATTTTTTATAGAATATTGAAGACAATTTGAATACAATATTGGCATTTTATTCCGTCATCACTCAAAGGCAGAGAAAGAGAGGAATCGGTCATGACACTTGCCATTGACCAGACCAATTCTGGGAGGCACGTACAAAAGTTAGCATCCACATCGCCTCGCACCACGCACTTCTTAAACAAATGGTTTTGCTAAACGAATCCAGCCACGCATTTTCTTGCGTCTTTTCTTTTCGATGTGATTCCGTTCCGCACATCGTCCCGTTCGCACGCGATGCTCCCTCGACTTTCTAATTTAGGGAGTCCGGCGGGAGAGGCGAGCGGTCCCGACGCCCCGGTATGGGCAATCAGCCAACGACATGAACTACGGTATGAGAATCGTCACCGCATTTGCGGAAATTATGTCATCCACGGATTGACATTGTGTCTTTTTGAGATGGACAAGAAAAGCGTGGTCCAACGAAACGTTTTCTGGAAACTCTGGAAAACCCGCATTTAGAATATTTGGAGAAGGCATGGCTCTTCTTTGTCGATGAAAAGAGGGACGAGCTAACGGGACAGACAACAACCTTGGAAAAAGGCCGCATTTGGATATGGAGCGCGAGACGATCTCGAAAGATGTAGCAGGAAAACGGCCGTGAAAACGTACAATGAACAGATGCCCGGGCACAAATGACCCAAATCCATGCGAGCAGAGGCCGGAATCGATTCGACGGGCCCCACTTGGTCGTGCGATCACGTGACATCGGATGTCGAATCGCCGCTGGCGTCGGTGTCTTGAAAATTGTAACAGAGGTCGCACTAGATGACTCACCGGTATAGGGTTTGACTGGTGAAACTGGTACAGCTCCGACGAAGAGTTCTTTATATCGATCGCTTTCGCCTCTTGTAAAAAAGCAATGTCTCTACTTCTGTTCCGGAGATCAAATCTTGAAACTATACTCCATTAAATGCCATTTATGTTATCAGCATTTGGTTGCTCTGGAGTGAATGTACCAAACCATCTATACTCGAAGAAAGGGCTACTACCCCTTGATGAACTAGGGAGGACATGAAAAAACATCTCTCTATAAAATCGCTATCCTCGGTCTCTCCTGGGGCAACCTTTCTCCAACCAATTGCAATGGCCTAAGCACATGTATAGGCGTTGGAATTGCTGTTTCTCTACCTTGAACACCGGAGTATTCTTGCAGCCGTATCTTAACTTTGGATTGAACCAAAAGAAAGCCTCGATCTAACTCTAATATATAACTAACTGATCAAGTCTATTAAGGAAACACAAACTTTGTTATGCTCCCTTTCTTCTAGACCAAGACACACCCCAATGACAAGTAATGAATCGAGGATCCACAATGCCATTATAAAACTTTAGCGTTCATATAAGAGAGACTCGCCAATTATATAGTGATACTCTTAGAACGATTGGCTAAGCGCGTGCTGAACCAAATAGGATGGGGAACATTGAATCTCCTACAATCTCATATTTCCTTTTAGTGAATCGAAAGAACGGTTGAAGCCCCGGTTCGATCAGGGCTTCACACGAATTGGCACGACTAGTATCCCGACTTCGTGCGGTTGTTTAACTGTTTTGACCATGGCCAGCACAGGGCCATGGAACTGGACCAGAGGTCAAGCTGATTTCCTATAGAACCGGGAAATGAATTGGGTGCATTGCAATGGTGGGAATATATACAACGTTGATGTTCATGCTGGCGAACGATATCTCGTGCGTGCGCACACAATTTCCAGGCCTCTCTTTGAACTTGTTCTTGCATGCACCAGAAGACTCCTCTTTTTCCAACGGTCACGACCGTTGGGTTTATGAAATCGCACTGCATAAAAGCTGGTCCCCCACCTTTGCGACTCTAGCAGTTGGATTGGCTCGATCGGATTGTCATGCTCATAAGTTTACTCCTTGGAAAGAACACGAACCAAACTATTATGAGCGACTCGAAGCTAGAAGCCGACAATCCGAACTCAAAACATACTCACAAGAGCTCGAGTTCGGCAAATACAAGAGAAAAAAAGGGAACGAAGACTTTGATGAAGCAAGTAAAACCTCGTGAATTGGTTGAGCATGCGTAGCATTCATCGAGCCTTGATCTTGCTTTTCATACTTGTCATTGGCCTCGCCCGCCTCGCTCCTAGTGATTTTTTTACGCACGCTGTTGATTATCGAGCAAGTTTAGTCCCTTCCTCGTTCTCGTGTTTTCGGAGTAGGCATTGCAACTGTTTACGTGGTTATCAAGTCGGCATATGGCATGTTTGTTTTTACCATGTCCGACGTTTCAGGATCGTTCCGCAGCTAGCTCCGGTTATCTTAAGTTGGCAGGTACCGACAAATCAGTTAATTTCGAGATTCTAATTTTCTTTTCTTCTTGGAACCAACTTGATCTTTTACCATTTCCCCCTTTCATAAAGTGCTCGAATAACGATAATTCACGAACAGGAGCGAAGAAACCCAGCTACACGAACGCCCATAGAATGTCCCGTCACTTCCTTGGCCTTAAGTCGGAGCATTTTTTTATATAAAATTTCATCCATCGTCGATGCCAGTTTTCATATATTTTTGTCATATTTCTATCTAAACTATCGTTTCCTCATTATGGCATCTTGAATATTTAGGTTGATTTGATGGGGGCTTCTGAGAGGTGCAAGGTACTTATCTATCGCGCACTTCTCTTCCACTAGCATCGGTGCTACCGAAAAAATCGTAAGTTCACGAAAATACTTAGGTTGATATGATAGGGACTTATGGGAGAAAGCACGTATCCACCCAAGAAAATTCCAAGCTCATGAATCTTCCAAGCTTTTCCCTCTATCTCATTGACAATATGAGATTTGGTGGGATCGCTGCCAACTATTCTAAAAATTTAGATGAAGACGTGGTTTAATATTTAATTATTTTAATACTCTCCCTTACGCTTAGTCTGGTCTTTTTATCAGTACTAAGTGTGGAAATATATAATTGGGGAGACAAATGGGGGCCTGGAAGATTCGAACTCAGGGCCTTCTACTCTGATACAATGTGAGATTTGGCGAGACAACTATCAATTATTCTAAAAGTTTAAATTGTTAGATGAAGGCGTAGTTTAATGTTTAATTATTCTAACAAACAAAACCATATAATTTTTTAAGTAAAAACCCACTCTTTTTATCATTAGATTATGAATCAATACCAGAGAGATAATTATCTAACTTAGTGCGGTGGTGCTTTTTAAATTTGGGCTCCGTTAATTTCGATCGAAATGAATGATCTGAACAACATTTTTCTTAAAACGATCGGTTACATCACTTGAAATGATTAGTCAATGTAAATTTTTTCATCATCAAGAATAAATTCATATATAAATATTTTCGCGAACGGCGAAAGCATTTTTTTCGTTCGCTCATTTTCGTAAACGACACAATCAATCATTTACGAGATAATATTATGTGAATAATTCATTTTTCACGAAACAAACTGGGTACATTTGAAAAATTAAATCCTTTACAACTAGACTTTACCACCTCAAATCTTCAAATCTGGATCCGTTCCAGCACCTGGTATATTTTGTGCCGAGCAAAATGCATTAAATAAGGGGGGATGCTCCTAATGAGAAGAAGCCAAAAAGAGGGGGGCCATCGAAATGGGAGGAACTTTCCCTTCACGTTCGTCGTGTCATTTCGAAGGAATAAGAAAACTTATCTGCCTCCTCAACTTGGCCCCTGTTTTATATTATATACACCTTCTTTCTTCCAATATTAATGCTTATATCGGAAGAAAGAAACATGAAGTTAGGGAAGGAATAATAGACGAAAAAAGAAGGTGTATATAATATAATATAATATAATATGTGTGTGCGTAAGAAAACGTGGGTTTTGTTTCGCTTTGAACTTTCCCATTTAGCCTCCTCATCCACTTATCATTTTAATATTATAAAAGCAATTTTAGCCTTAAAGGGGATAAAGTAGATTGGCCAAAACAAAGGGTAGAAATTAGGGAACTGCAAAACGAACTGCCTAAATCGAGAACCGCCTGATTGGACCAAACCAGCCGGTTGGGTTCGGTTCCCGAAGTGTCAGTCCAATTCTTATTTCCTAAAAGTGGAACCGGTTTTCAGGCGGTCTGATTTTCGGTTCTAAGGAAAAATCGGACCGAACCAAACTGAGCAAACTACATATACTTTATTTATTTATTTCTTCAAAAAAATTAGTAAAATGTGATATAAACCCTAAGTGAACTTCATTGACGCAAATTCATTAACAAAAAAAATTAGTAAAATGTAAACTAAACCCTAAGTGAACTTCAATGACAGAAATTCATTGACAGAAATTAGTTTGAATTAAATCCTAAGTGACCAGTTCCATTGAACTGGACTGGGAACTGATCACTCATAATAGAAATTGTAAGAGGAAAAAATGTTAACTACCGACACTTGATGTAGTAACCCCTTAATTGCTCTATAAAATGCAATTGTCGACTTCATCCCTTCTCTCATTTTTTTCTTTTTCTGAATTTTTCGAATAAACATTTGCTATCACTTATTTGAAAGAATCACAAAATAGTCATTGGATGTTTACTTTCTAGAAAAGAATCCGAGCCGTGGTAAAAGAAAAAAAAACCAAGCTTAGATATATTACTTCTCCATCCAACAATTATGCATTGTTAGTGTTAATTTACTACGATGTTACGCAAAGAGTGAAAATATTAACAGCGTCGCTCGTGCATAAAAGCTAATATATCTATCCTACTATTTAAGCCAAGATTTGGGTCGGTGGGTCTCCCTTTGATTTCAATGCAATTTGGGTTAATTGGACTTTTTACTTAGATTTGGACCTAGTAAAACTTTTTCCCCACCAACTCCACCTCTTCCATAACCTTAGTTCCCGCCGTGCATCTTGGATAAGTTTATTTTTACTTTTTTTTAACCTCAACTTATACCTCGAATAGCTCATATAGTACATCTCTCTCATTCATTTTACATCCCAAACTTGTTCAAATTGGCTCTGTAGGTAACTTATTAGGTTTGATTCTTCTTTCAAATTTCCTTCTTTTTTGGCCAATTTTAGATCGTGTACATTATATATGCAACCGATTCAATAATTCAATTAGAAAAGTTTGTCGTCGATGTTCGATATCTTTCTTGCTCGCTGTTGATGTTAGTCGGGGACACTTTCTGCTTAAACGCTCAAAACATCATTTAATCCATGACATACGTTTATTCACATTGTTGATACTTTATCTTATTGTGATGACATTATCGATACTTGGATTACTAATTTTCTACAAAAGCAATCACACGTGCGTGGTAAATTTTTTTTATTATCGGTAATAATTTATATCGAAATATTTTCATAAACGATGAAGATATTTTTCACCTATTCATTTTCGTGAGCGAACATTTTTTCAAATCGTTCATCATTTGCGAAACAAATGGAATCTATCTAAGATTAAATTCTTCACACTAAACTTTATCCTCAAAATCTTCAAGTCCAAGTGCATTCCTGCTCTATTATATATTTAGTCCCAAACAAACACTACAAAAAAACTGCATTTTAGCGACGACAATTAGCGACGAACAACCGCAAATTTTCGTCGCTATAATTTTTTAGCGACGACTTTTGCGACGAACCAAATTTCGTTGCGAAAAACCATGTCGCTAAATTAGCGACGAAACATATGGCAATTCGTCGCTAATTAGCGACAAACTTACTCGTCGCTAACACATCTGTCGCAAAACTCAGATATCGCAACTTAGCGACTAGAGACACTATTAGTCGTCATTTAGTGACGAACTACACCTGGCGTCGCTAATATTTTAGCGACTACAAGAGTATGATCGTCGCAAAATTTTGCGACGATATTTTTCTTGTAGTCGCAAAAATGTCCAGAATGCATGGAACTCAGTCTCACATATTTAGCGACAACAATGTCTACTGCCGTCACCAATTAGCGATAACTCTATCCCCTGTCGCTAATGACGTCCCGAATGCATATTATAGCTCTCGGCCACTTTTAGCGACGACACTGTCATCTACCGTCACTAACGATGTCCCGCATTTATATAGATAGATCACGGCCACTTTTGGCGACGGGTATGTTTTCTTCCGTCGCTAAAAGTGTCCCCGAATGTAAATTTAATAGGTCTCGGCCACTTTTGGCGACGACAATGTGTTCTTCCGTTACTAATTAGCGACGATTAGATTGTCCGTCGCTAACGTTGTCCCGAATGCAAAATGGGTATCACTCGGCCACTTTTAGCGACAAGGTAGTCGCCGATTCGTCGCCATTTAGCGACAAACGCAACTGTTCGTCGCTAAATCGTCCAGAATAGCGACGATAGTATATCGTAGCGTCGCTAAAGCTGTTTGAACGATTAATATGTATTTTTTGTTTTTTGTTCAGTTCTACCTGATAAGTCATAACATTCAACGCAAAACGAAATATAGAAGCAAAAAGTAAATATCTAAGAAAAGTACCCATATCAAAAAAATTAAAATGTATATATTGCAATTATGTTCAGCAAATGTATCTAAACAATTATCATTCGCACATATCAAAAATGTTCAGCAAATGTATCTACTCTTCATGGTCTTCATCGGGTGGGGGTGCCGGTGGAAGTCCAGTCTGCTCGGCTGCTTCATCCTCATCGTCTTGCTGCGAATGCTGACCATGCTGTTGTCTCATTAGCATACTCAATTGTTGTTGCATGATGCGCATTGCCTCATCTCTGGCATCTATGGCATCTAGTCTCTCCTCCATCTTCTTCATTTTTTCGTCTTTCTCTGCAAGTAGATTCTCGAGGTTTTCCACTTTTTTTTCCAGCTCACTCTCTCTTGCGCTGCGCCTTGAACTCGTTCCAGCAGAAGATGTGCCTACCGACTTCATGCTGTCCCGGGCTAACGACCCCAACCCGTACACCTTCCCTTTTTTCACTGCTGCAGATGCCTGCCACCACAGCTTCTCCTGCTCGGCCTGCGACATTTCAATCGCGGGCGACGTCCCTTCTGTACCCTCGCCGCTGCCACTACCCCCGACACCCGCCGTAGATGCAAGCATTTCATCAAATTTTTCCTACGTACACACTTTAAAAGTTACTAGGCATGCATTACAATCAACTAATCTGCTATAAAATCATCAAGTTCGAACATACCTTAACGGCCTTCGCCGTGCCACTGACGAATGATTTGTCCTTTCTCATGAAGGTCCGCTCATATGTTTGTGAGAAGCTGGGCGGCGTTCCCAACACCTTCGCCTAACATACACAACGGACTTCCAATTAGTCATACAATCTATTAACGGAATAAATTGACAATCTGACAATATACTTACCATCTTCCTTTTGTGCTCCGCAACTGTGATGGAGCCGCCGGCATACGTCCCAATCCCAGATTCTCTGGAACTGGAAGTTCGATTAATTTTATTCCTCTCGCTGGCGCGCTTATGCTCCTCACTAGCCCACTTTCTATGGATTTCCCTCCATGACTGATCGTCCATCCAAGCCGGCTGCCTCTGAGTGGTTTTCGCCTTGTTCATCACATTTCGCATGTGATCGCCGGCCTTCTTGTTCAAAATTCTTCTAACCTCGCTATCCATAGATCTGTCCCAATAGTACTTGCGCTGCAAAAAAAAAAACGCTAACTCAATTTACCAATACATTTTAGAAATGTCACTAACAAACCGATCTTACACTTACCTCAAACTCTCGCCACCATACTCTCCTATCTTCCTCCGGCGCTTGCGTAATGCATGTATATGGCCCACGCCAAAAATTGTTGATCATACGATACCAGTCCCGCAGGACTACCGTCGCTCTGTAGAAGCTGCATTTGTTAAACATAAAAAATACATAAAACATCTCAAATTCCAAAGAAAATCTAGCCTATACAGTTAATAACAAAAAATTATGCACTTTCATCAAATTGTACTTACGAGTCTCCTAACGGTTCTATCCGCCTCCTCCCTTCATCATCGATGACCCAATTATCATCCGCATCTTCGACGCTTGGCGGTGTCGACGCTTGGCCTACCGATGATCGTGCCGTGATCAAAGGCTCGCCCTCAGATTGAGTCTCCTCCGTTCCTTCGTCTTCCAACTGTTGAGGCTGCGGTTCTGTGGGGGGCGTTTCGACCCAAGTGGGCGTGGGCACGAAGGTCCGTCGAGGGGGACTAGCCTCGTCGACCGGCCTGATCACGAGTGCCATTTAACGCCCTCCTCTGGCCCGTCCACGTGTATAGACCGTCTGTTGATCAGCAGCCTTACCCTTACCCTTGTTGTTATTTTTCTGATTTGGACGCTAGTGCACATTGGAAAAACAAACTAGTTAGAACAATTTATTTACCAACTAGAAATGATTTATAACCTAATCAAAAACTTACCATTTTTCTTGCAGTGTGTAAATATTGTTCTTCTTCCTGCATAAGGAAAACAACATTACAAAATAAACCATTTTGTTTTAATGTACTTCACAATAAGCAAATAGCTGATGAAGACCGTCTTAATTGAATCGACTCAACTACAGATTTTACGTCAGAGGGTAGCAGTTCATCAAATTCACACGGCCATATCAAGCTGGGAATTACCAAGTCCAACAACAGAGATCTAAAATAAACAGGCCTGATTCTTCAATTGCCTGTCCACCTACAACAATCCTATACTCCGAGCTATAATAAACAGGCCTTATTATGTGGTGTCTAAGCTTAACCTTGATAATTGAAGCACAGATGTTTAAACAGCATGCATTGACTATAGAGCTATAAATTCTAACTCTGATAGCTGCAGAAAGTAATAGAACTTCTTAGGATTGCATTAAAAAACAGCAGCTTCTACAACAATACAAACCGAAACACCATTTGTCCTTACTCAACATCCTCCAATGCAACATGATAAGGCAAACAAAACATGCAACCATGAAGCTGTCCTACAAATAAGTACAACTTTCTAGCCTACCCAACAGAGTATTAAAAGAGTCCATTTCCTCAAATCAATTCTATTGACTCAATATGTCAGCTCCTCACTGTGATTAAAAGGGACCTCGCTCAGAAATTCAAGGACCATAAACAGAAATTCTGGCATCATGAGTATCAGTGCCATTAACCTTAGTAAGATTGCCAGAGATTCCAAATTGGAAAGTCTACGAGCAATAGATAGATAAATAGGTATTCCATAGACCAAATTCCAAAGAACTTACAAGGCCATTCTCACGCTACATTATACAAGTTAATATTCACACTAGCTAATCTAAATCGGAAATAAGAGTATTATCAGTGCATCTACACTGCCAACAATGAAACGGATTCTTCATGCCTGCCAAAATCAAGTTAAAAACATATGTCCCAAAATGCAGTAGGTTTTAGGCAACTAAATAGTTAAGGCATCTAGTAGATAAGACATATTAACCCCTACAGAGAGAGAGAGAGAGAGAGAGAGAGAGTAAAATAAACAATACAAGCTAACTAATATTACCAAAGAAACCAAGTAATAACAGCTAAACTAAATCAATTCATTTCCAAAGCCAAAACTGCAAATTTGTGAGTACCAAAACATGACCGAAAACTTCCTATAATGGAATTTACCGGTAGTGCATTCCAAAATACACCCGACATGTACAAATCAAATAGAAAGAGTAAAAATACAAGCCCCAGAGAAAAGAAATGCACCAATTTCCACATTGCCTACATAAAAATCAAAACTTGACCTCGACATGCACAGAGTTTGCATATCACTACATTTCAGATTACTTTTTCTGTACAAAGTTACTCAAATATAAACTATACATTAGCACGAAACAAAAGCCCAAAAATTTAAAGGCTCTAACACAAGACCACGGAAAACGATGAATGACGAGCATGTCTACACCGATAACCAGACATGGCGGGGAAACATAAGCCCCCGAAAACTCGCTTTCACACGAAATTCTTCGAACGGCACTCGATTATCACAAAATCCCCATCTAAACGCTTCCAGAATCGTCGCACCGACACAACCAAACAAGCAATAATCCAATACCATCTTCACAGACAAAAAATTACCAGCAAAACCGCACACAAAAAAAAAAGAAGAAAGAAAGAGCTACGGCATTCGCGCATTAACACTAACGAGCCGCAAACAGCGAAGGGACCACCTCCGCGGACAAAAGAGAGGAGATAACCAGCATCACCGCAAGCAACCGCGAAGGAGAAACATTGACCCCACCCCCCCCCCCCCCCCACACAAACTTACGAGGAAGCCCGCCTCGGAGTCGAGGAAACCCTAACCGAGCAGCAGGGAGCCCCGCCTGTTACCGAAGATCGAACGAGGAGTCGCCCAAAAACCCAGCAGCAGCAGCACCACCCAATCAGGAGCACAGGCAAGAGAGTACCGCGGTCCTCAAACGACCGAAAGCTCAAAACAAGCCCCCAGCTCCCCCGCTTCCCCACACTCCCCTCACTCCCGTCGCCCGTAAACAGAGAGAGAGAGAGAGAGAGAGAGAGAGAGAGAGAGAGAGAGAGAGAGAGAGAGAGAACAACACCCTAAAGCGAGGCAAGGGGAAAGAGCAGGAGGAAAAACGCGAGCGCGAGGAGAAGGCGGCGTCGACGGGCGATCGAGCGGCGTCGGAGGTCACAGGGAGAGCGAGAGTAGAGGAGAGATAGAGAGAGACAGACTGGGCAAAATCGATTTCGAACTTATCGTGATTCAGCGACGGCATAGCCACGAATCGTCGCTAATTGGCTACCAATTATGACTTTCCTCCGTCGCTAATTGCGACGGTATAGCGACCAAGTAGTCGCTAAAACGCCTGAATCAAATCCATAACTCGGCCACATTTGGCGACCAATCAGCGACAGCATCGTCGCTACAATTTCAAATTTTATGATTACTCATGGCCTCTTTTAGCGACGACATGCTCTCCCCGTCACCAATTAGCGACGAAGATATGTGATCCGTCGCTAATGATGTCCCCGAATGCAAATTGTATAGCTCTCGGTCACTTTTGGCGACGACCGAGCACGTATCTGTCACTAATTAGCGACAAGAACAGGGTCCGTCGCTAACGTCGGACCGAATACCAAATATAAAGCTCTCGGCCACTTTTGGCGACGACAAGGGTATGACCGTCGCTAATTAGTGACTATTGTTTATGCTTTGTCGCTAAAGATGTACCCCATTGCAAATTTTAGAGCTCTCGGCCTTTTTTGGCGACGACATTGTGCGTCGCCGTCACTAATTAGTGACTTTTTTAGCGACAAAATTGTCGCTAATTTTTACAGAATACACCTAATTACCTTATTATATATTTATATATAAATACACCTGATTCATAAATAATATTATCATATATACCGTATATACTGAATATTAATTATAACACAATAAACCATAAAATACGTTATACATGTCATAAAGAAGAATAGTAAAAGTTTCAAAACCCAAAGTCGTCGTTGTCATGATCATCGTCGTCTTCTGCATCTTCACTATGATCATAAAACTCGTCTTCGTCTTCGGTGTCCTCGTTTTCCTCATCAGTGTCCTCGTCATCATCAGTGATAAATTCATCTTCTTCAACACTATGATGCAAGTTCGATTGACGAACTTCACTTGCATCAACATCGATCAATGCTCCATGTGGGTCTTGTAAAGATGGAATATTATATTCATAAGGTTCAGCTGTGTGCAGAATGACCTCTTGCTGATATGCTGTATCTTTCCAGTGTTGTTCGATCTTTTTTCGCGCTTTGATTTTACATGCTGCCCACCACTCAACTTTGTCCTGTTTCAAGCTCGGATATGATGCGTAATAGACTTGAATTGCTTGTTGTGCCAGTACAAATGGTTCGTATTTCATATATTTTCTCTTGTGATTAACTTCAACCAAATTAAACTTCGGATGCACCCTCATTCCTTTGATAGGGTCGAACCACGTGCATTTAAATAACGTAACGGCCAATGGTGGACTAGAGTACTCTACCTGTATGATAGCATCCAACAAGCCGTAAAAGGCCTCCATCAAACTGCTCCCAGATTGAACACAGACGCCACTATTCATCGTGGCCTTTCCCTTGCCATATTCTTGCGTGTGAAAATTATAACCGTTAATAAAATATGCTGGCCAAGTCTTGCTATTGCTTTTGGACCCAATGACAGATGATATAACAACCCTTCATTCTCGATCATGCCATGATTATTGTGAACCTAATGACACATATGAATAAGTTATTCATATATGTACGTATACATAGAGTATGCAGTAATATCAAAATTTGATGAAAACTACAAGTTAACACTTCACGTCGAACTTACATAATTTTTAAATCATGCTGCAAAATGGTCATTGCAGAAACGATCAAGCTCATCAGGCGATACTCCTGACATGGATGCCCGAAACATTCTGTTCGATTTGAGACAAGAAAGAATAATTTATTAGCGAATGGTTAGACACAATATATGTGTATATACATTCACATTGTGAGGTCTAATATGAAATGCTTACTGAAAGTATGGCTCCACTTCTGGACAATTCAATAAAATGTATGTGTGGGCTGCATGCATTTCTTCCCCCGTTATATAACGTAACTTACATACGCCGCTTGGTCGACCAAGATAGTTGAAAATGGAGAATGAGTTACAATCCGAATCAAGCGGTCCCTCGTCGTTTCGTCCTGGTCTCCGCCTCTTGCATTGCACGTGCGACTCAAAGTAGTATGATGCAAATGTAGTCACTTCTTCAACAATGTATGCATTACAAATTGAAGCCTCCACACATGCCTTATTCTTAATTTTTTTCTTCAAATGATACAAAAACCTATATGGAAAACGACATTTTAGTTCAACATCGTTGATAGGTAGTTTCATATCTATACAAAATGAAAAACATTGTTACCTCTCAAATGGGTACATCCATCGAAATTGGACGGGACCTACAAGTTTTGCTTCGTATGGCAAATGAACTAGTAGATGCTCCATTGAATCAAAGAACGATGGGGGGAATATCCGCTCCAAGTTACACATGATGATTGGAATATCTTTCTCCAGCTTCTCCATCTGTGATGTACGTAACATTGTCGAGCAAATATCATGAAAGAAAGTCGTCAATTCAGTAAGAGCGCCCCACACGAAGTTTGGCAGAAATTCCTTCAACGCTATTGGAAGTAGTCGCTCCATAAAGACGTGACAGTCATGACTTTTCATACCTGACAACTTACATGCATTCAAATCAACACATCTCCCGATGTTTGAAGCATACCCATCAGGAAATCGGACAGATTTCAACCATGTTAAGACTGCACGTCGCTGCTCCTTGGTCAATGTGTACACTGCTTTTGGCTTTGGACCAATACTGCTTGGCTCCACGTCTAGAGTCGGCCGATCACAAATGTCTCGCATGTCTTTTCTTGCATTTAGGTTGTCCTTTGTTTTGCCAGGGACGTCCATCACCGTGTTGATGACATTCTCAAAAACATTCTTCTCTATGTGCATGACGTCAAGGTTATGATGAACAAAGTGGGTCTTCCAATATGGTAAATGCCAAAATATACTGCGCTTTGTCCATTTATGCGTAGAACCATACGAATGAGGTATGCATTGCGGGGCTTCAACAACGGTCGGGAAGGTTTGGACTCGTTCCCAAAGTTCATAACCGGTCAACCTCATTGGTGGAGGTGTCCTTTCAATCCTTTTTTTGACGAACTCTTTCTTATTCCTTCTAAATGGATGATTCATCGGTAAGAATTGTCTGTGGCAATCAAAGTAACACGCCTTCTTACCATGTTTTAATCGGAACGACTTTGATTTCTCCATACAAATTGGACATCCTAACAGGCCGGCTGTGCTCCACCCAGACAACATTCCATAAGCTGGGAAGTCATTTATCGTCCAAAGAAGCGCAGCCCTCAATAGAAATGTTTTATCGGTGCAAACATCATGGGTTGGAACACCAACATTCCATAGTTGTTGCAACTCTTCAATCAATGGTTGCATGTAAACGTCTATCATCTTCTTCGGGTTATGCGGACCGGGCACGATCAATGTCAGAAACATATAAGGTGTCTTCATGCACATGCCAGGAGGGAGATTGTACGGCGTTAATATGACTGGCCAGCATGAATAGTTTTTTCCGATTTTACCAAAGGGGGCAAACCCATCACTACATAGACCTAGCCTGATGTTACGTCGCTCCATAGCGAAATCTTGGTATGTTCTATCGAAATGTTTCCAGGCGTATGCATCGGAAGGATGACACATCATATCCTCTTCAGTTTCATGGTTTGCGTGCCAACTCATGTGTTCAGCAGTAGCTCGAGACGCAAACAACCTTTGCAATCTAGGAATTAACGGCAGATGAAACAATTGCTTCACTGGTCTACGTGTATGGTTACCACCATGCCTCCTTTGAACCTTGTATCTAGGCTCACCGCAAAACTTGCAAGATTTAGCAGATTGATATTCTTTCCAATACAACATACACCCTGCGATGCAGACGTCAATCCGCTCAACCGGAAGACCCAGGTCATGCACTAACTTCTTCATATCGTAAAAGGAACTCGGCATGTTGTTATCACGGGGTAATGCTTCACGCATTATTTCCACAAAAGAATTGAAGCAGTTCTCTGACACGTTATGCTCGGCTTTAATACTTAGCATTCTTGCCGTGACTGATAGCGTTGAGTGGTTGTCACAACCTCCCCATAAAGGTTCATCCGCTGAACTCAACACGTCACGAAATTTATGGCACACACTTTCATCAAATATTGTGTCACCAGAATTGTCAAACTGTGATGTATGACTGGAGCTTCCATGCTCATGGGTGCTTGTTTGGTTCGTTTCCCATCCAAAATTATGAGCAGCTGCATCAAGCACCATTCTCTGATATGGATTTAATTCATCTCTAGCACTACTACATTCTTCCCGTACACAAGGCAATTGGTGAGTATTGCGATATTCCTCGGGAGACATAAATGGTTCACCATGGCAAGTCCAATTGTAGTAATTCGGAGTGAAACCGTTTCTATAAAGATGCTCTTGAACGATATCATATTCTTGGAATTTACTGTTTTTGCATTTTTTGCACGGACACCTTAACTTACTTCCGTTCATGTATTCAACTTGTGAACTAGCAAACGCCATGAATTTTTCCAACCCAGCACGAAACTCATCGGTTAATCCTCCACGCCTAGGTAAGTTCTTATTATACATCCAAGACCTATCTCCTTCCATGATGCCTACGATGAAAACCCGACTCAACAAATGTCAAGATTCATTACGGTATTTTAACAAACATATGGGGGGTGTCACATGTATCCGAGTCGTTTAACCCCATATTAGGCTTGAAATCAATCTCGTGTAAACAACAACGTATAACGGCAACACAACAACGCGTAATAGACAGAAATAGCAAATCAAATTGAAAGAAGAAATAACTTACCTTGAAATTAAACAAGTTGGGACAATGGTGTACTTTTTGCGGTTTCTTCAATCGCGAATTTCTCACTCCCTTTAGCTTTTCCGATTTCTTCGCTAAAGCATACGCATCTCCACCTCCAGGTAACTTGTACTTACTCCAAGTAGGCGTCGGGCTCTCGTTCAGACAGAGAGGAAGAAGAGATCGAGTGCTGCGAAATGAATGAATCGTCTGTTTTGTTGCTGATATAAGCTATATTTAGCGACGAAATATATTTATTTCGTCGCTAAATAGCGACTAATAATTAAATCGTCGCTAAAGATAGTCGCTATTCAGCGACTAAACACAAGTCGTAGGTAAATATAGTAGCTATTTAGTGACGGTACTAATATCGTCGCTAATTTGAGACGAGATTGCGACAACTTAGTCGCTAAACTGTCCAGAGATCAAGAAACGTAAAATGTAACATTAGATCACATTAGCGACGAAGTAATTACGATGCGTCGCTAAACTGTGTTTTTGCGACTACCAAGTATTTTCGTAGCTACTTAGCTATGATAAAAATGCCGTCGCTGAATGTAGTCGCTATTTAGCGACAGAAAAGCGTGATCGTCACAAATTGGCGACGACATCTTTATCTCGTGGCTATTTAGCGACGAATTAGCGACTAATTGTCTGTTGCCGTCGCTATTTTCGGTAATTGGCGACGAAATTAACTTGGTCGCTAATTTCGTCGCCACTTAGCGACTATTTGCCTTTTGTTGTCGCTAATTAGCGACGATACTGTTGTCGTCGCAAATATGTTGTAGCTAAATTACAGTTTTTTTGTAGTGAAAATGCGCAAGGAAGGCGGTGCTCTCAGTAAGAAAGTCCTCTCTAATTGGATTATTAGACCCCCGGCCCCTTTGGTATTTTTTATGTTTCGATATCGAACATTATTATTTTAATTATGGGACGTAACGAACGAAGTATTTTTTTTGAAGAAAAAGAGAGAGACGAAGATAAGAATCCGAAAGAGGGGGGCCATCAAAATGAGGGGGACCTTCCCCTTCGTATTTGTCGTGTCATTTCAAAGCGTCAAGAAGTCAAGGAAAAAAGTCATTAGCCTCTCAACTTGGACATTTTGTCACATTCGAGTTAGAGTTAACAATGCTTATTATGCATATCGAAAAGTAGGCTTCGTCTCAATTTTCAATTACCCATATAGCCCTCATGTGTTCATATTACTTCAACATTACAAAGCAACTTGTTTTTATATTTAAGCCAATTTGCATCAGCTCTTGAATTTTCCACTTAGCTTTTAAGGGGATAAACAAAAATTGGTCAAAGAAAAATAATAACAGTGACCTTCGCTCAGATCTAGACTACCCTCGCCCGATTTTGACGAGGGCCTGCTAGCCCTCGCCTCGCCTCTAGCTAGCAGGCGACCTCGCCGGCCATCATTGCCACCCCACTAGTGATGGGGCGGTAGCCACATGCCCTCCTTTTTTTTCAAATTTATTTATTTTTTAATCTAATTTAACTAAATTTTATGTTAAAATTATTTTTGGACGAAAATGTCTTTGACCGGCTGAGAAAGTTGGCCGGCCGGTGAGCCGGTGGGGTTAAACTCCTGTTTGAAATTGTTATAACCACTTTAGGTCTTTATTTGGAATAAAGTTTACTTCAAAT
>JASUUC010000084.1:0-20328 GCA_031216235.1 Syzygium jambos | reverse complement strand
AGAACAATTAAGCTCCTACCTGGAAAAGACCCATCATGGGGACCGAAAACCTCTAGTAAGTTGCCAAAGGATAGCACCTTCCCCTCAAATTGAAAAGGGGAAGAAAAAGAGAGGGTAGCATGCTCATAATAACATCGAAATAAAAATTGCTGACAAAACGGCCTCCGTTGCGAGAGTTTCAACTGGACTGATATGGTTCGATATCTCAACCAACTTGCTTGAAGTCATCAACCAAGCTTCAAGTCTCATGCCCAAACCGTTCAAATACAATCTTTGCGAAGAAAAGATCCCTAGTGCACGAAAAGTATGGATTCAAGAAGAATTCAACCATCCCGGTGTATCAACAGTAGCATCAATTTGGTATTTGACTTTGACCCGTCAGAACACGTCACACATCTGAAAACCCTCGAAGGACGCTAAATGCCCAAAACCCAAATACTATTCCGCATTAATCCCTAATTTGACGAGAACCATGCACATGCCACCGACGAACTCGGGCAAATCCACACAAACACCATGAAAAAGAAGAAGCAAAATCAATCAGCTCAGCACACACAATTCACCTTGAATCATATCAACAAATTACACACGAACGAATATCAGAGTCGCACCTTTGGATATATCCTTCTCCTGGGTCAATAGGCACTCGAGAATGCACTCCTTGCAAAAAAAAAACGTGGCCCTTGTGGCAACACAGGGGGTCTATATGAAGGGCTTGAGGCAGAGATAGTAGGCGTCGAAGGGCTTGATCGAGTCCCTTCCGAGCCGCTCCTTCTCGGTGCCGTACCCGAGCTTCCACCACTCGTCGTACGTGAAAAACGCGAGGTCGTTGTTGTTCTTCAAGTGTCACTGAGGCATTGTGGCTTCTCGAGTAGATCGAATCAAAGAGAGAGAGAGAGAGAGAGAGAGAGAGAGAGAGAGAGGGGACTTGATGAAGAATGTGTCGCAGAGTGAAATTTGGGGATGAAAGGGTAATCGGTGCCCTAGAAACAGCTAATTTTCATAGAGTTCAAGGATCACATCGAATAAATTAAAAGTTGAGGAGTGACATTGCACAGCGGGTAAAGTTCAAAGATCATATTTCAAAAATTAAAAATTTAGGGACGGCAATGCACATTGGTCCAAAACTCATGAATCATTTATCTTAATTTCCCTTGTTGTTTAGGATTCTTGTTGATCCATTGCCTAGTTGGTCCTTTGATGAGAACAAGGTTAGTACTCGACCACAGAGCCACCGCCATCGGCCTCTCAGACCTCCACCTCGCCACCAAAGCCACCAACAACTTCCTCTTTGGCAGCCTCTCCTCCTCCTGGCTTTGTGACCTCCGTAGCTAGGACACCGACGGTGGGTCTGGGTTGGTATTGTCAATAGCTTGAACATAAACTTGACAGAGCTGCAGCTTAACACCAAGATCTGCCACTTCGAGACCACCCAAACTGTGCGGCAAGGGGGCAGCCCCGTAGCCGGAGGAGAATGAGGTGAGCGGCTTCGATGAAGAGCCCCATGAAGCTCATGCTCGAAGTTCGTTGCATTAGGCTCCCCTCCAACTTCTCCGACGTGGCCTCTAGTGCTCAAACCAACATCTCCTTCTTCCGCACCAACAACTTCATATTCCTCCTCCTCATCCTCTTTCTCAGGCTCCGCTAGCACTCGATCTCGCCCATAGTCTTCGGTCGGACGATTGACCAACGCGTGATCTTGATTGTGATGTCGATGCTAACGATTGTGTTCTTGCTGCTTACGCACCGGACGTTAACCATCCTGGTGGCGATCTTGATCAATATCGTAGTGGTGGTGCTGCACGCGGCGCTAAGGAAGGTGGACGATCCCTCTCTGGTGGGACATGGTTTGATGATAAGCGTTGGATCTTTGTATTTGCTAGTTAATCAAATGGGCTGACAGTGGCTTTCTTCCAAACCTATTACTAGATTGGCTTTGCTCCCTTGAATCCATTTGATCCCATATATTGAATTTTAAGCAAGCCATATGTGACACGTTTGGTTAAATGAGTTAAAATATGGGTCCGAGACCTGTTTTGACAGCTCTAACCATCGTGCTCAGTGGAACATAAATAACGCAATAGAGAGCAATAAAATCAACTCCAATGTCCTTAGGACCTCATGCCTTATGAAAAAAGTATTCCAAAGCATATTATACAATATTCTTTACCACTCACACTGACTCTATGGGTACCATTTTTATGAGTGTACCTTTCATGCACTCCGAGTCACGATTTTTCCGTCCATCTAATGGTGAGTATTGTAATTTGCTTATGTTACCTCCGAATTTGTGGCAGTAAATAATGCATGGTTGATTTGGATGAATGATTATGTCGTGCTCCAAGCGCACCTAAGAACTTTATATTATATAGATTTATTTAGATTTATTAGTAATCGTTGGTCAGTTTACAATAACATATAACTGTTGACACCTAAATTTTGCCCAAATCATTTAGGGTTTTATCGCATAAAAATTAGGGTTTAATTTTTAACCCCTGAACCAAAGATATTTTCATTAAAACTGCATGGCATATAGTTCTTAAGTGCATTTGCATTAATAGGGCCTATTAGAGCATATTTTCCATGTTCATTTTCAAAAATTAAAAATTAGTTAATTTAAAAAAAAAAAAAGGGGCTAGCTAGCGTTGAACTGTTCAACGCTAGCCCACCTCCTCTCCTAGCCCTGCGCTGAGCGAGGCAGAAGCAAAGAAACAGAGGGGCAGAAGGGGCGAGGGGGAGAGTTCCGAGAGAAGAGGGAGTTCCGAGACGGAGAGTGGGAGAAACAGAGAAGGGAGAGGGAGAGAAGGAGGCATAAAGACAAAAAAGAGAGGACAAGAGAGGGAGGGAGACAGAGAGCGTTCGAGAGAGAGAGCGGAGGCTGAGCGGGTTCCCGTCGAGGATCGTCACGCCTCGACCGCGGCCGGCGAAGCTCCGACGATTTCCGTGGTAGGTCCCGGCCCCGAGCTTCGTCGGGTTTTCCTGTTTCGCTTGATCCGGAGTCGATTTCCCGAGGATCTCGGCTCGGCAGCGTGCGAGGTGGCCGGATATACTCCGATCTGTCAAGCTCATCCACATTCGCCGCCGCCGGACCGGGTAGGGAACACTGCAACGGCAACCCCCCTTCCCCTGTTTTCGGTTGTCCGTTCCCTTTGTTGTTCGGGTTCACTGGCCGGAGCTCGCGGCCGTCCGGCTTACGCGAGTCCCGGCCAGTGACACCTCGGACTCGGTCATGCTTGTCTGCACGTTGTGCTGTGTGAATCTAGGACGCGTTTGAGTCCCGGTCGAGCATGAAATCCTCCGTTTTCGTCGCGCACATGAACTGTTCGACGGAATGCCCGAACCATCTCCTTGTGTACCTCTGTTCTGGGAGCGTTTTTTTTTTAGGAATCAGTCGGTCTCGGCACGTCGCCGACCGTCGCGGCGGTCCGGGCATGGCCACGCGGGAAGCGAACAGCCACCCCTGGTCGGGAATCGGCTGGTATGCATCCGACGAAGCCCCGACCGTGGAGGTCGGGGTGCGTCGCCCGACGGCCGAGCAAGGGCTCGGCCGCCGGGCCAGAAACCCCCAGCCACGCAGGCTGAGGGGGGGCAGAGAGCGACCGACATTCTGGCCGGTCGGACGGCGGCACAGGCGCGGCGTCGGGCGTCGGCCGTGTGAAGCGAGCCCTCGGGCGCCGGTCGCCAGCCCTCCCCGGGCGCGGTGCGGCGGAGAGTCGGGTCGGCATCTCGCGAACCGGGTCGGGCGCGCGGGTGTCCGGGTAGGGCAACACATGTTCGAGTCGGATCTGCGGGTCTAACTAGGTTTCGGGCTTTTCGCGGATTGGGCCGAAATTGAGATCTGGGCTGAAGTTTTATTGAGTTATTTAGTGGGCCGGGTTTGTTTTTTTTTGTTCTGTTTGGTTTCGGGTTTATTCCGAGTTGGGCCTTCGCCGCGCCCATCTCGCGGCGAGCCCGGGCCGGCGTGCCCGGGTCAGTCCCGGTCCGGGTCGGATGTGGAGATCCGACCCGGATTCGGTTTCTTTTTTATTATTATCTTAATGTTGCATTATTTTAATATTTCTAAAAAAAAAATTAAAAATTTTAAAAAAAAAAAAAATTTTTTTAAAAAGAAAAACCCGAATTTTATTTTATTTTATTTTATTTAAAAAAAAAGAAAAAAATTTCAAAAATTCCAAAAAAAATTTCAAAAAAATTCTGAGAAATTTTCAGAAATTTCGAAAAAAAAAACATAAAAGAAATTATTATTTAAATTTTTTTTTTTAAAAATTTTTTTTTCAAAAAATCCGAAGTTTAATTTGGGTTTTGAAATTAGCTTGTCTCGCCCTTTTCGCATGTTTAGTGCTTTATTTAATCCCACGTCGCTCGGTTCACACACTTTGAGTTGCACATTTAGATTAACCTCGCATGTAGTTGATTATGCATGTTTAGGTTTAGATATTAATCGTTGCTTCCGTTAGTTTAGTTAGGAACGGAATTTTGAAGCTCACGATTAGCTAGAACATGTTAGGTGGTAAATTGAACAAGATTAGGTACCGAAAGGGCACTAATTAGTCGATTAGTGTAATCAAGTCTCCGTACCCATTAAATCTCTGGTTCGTAGAAGTGAAGTTCTTCTCCCGTGCTTCGCTTAGGTGTCTAATCGACCTACCAAAAACCGATTAGTGGCGACTCCTAAATGAAATGGATTTGCATGTTAAAGACTCCAACTTAAGTCGCGAATTGGTATGGGTTTGGGAGAGCTCGAGCTAGGTTTCACCTAGTAACCCATTAGCCAAACCCCTTTAGGCCGCGGGGCCGTTTCGGGGAGGTCGCGACAGCTTGGCGACTCCGCTGGGGAAATCTGTGGACTTAGGCCGTTTATCTTGTTGGAATACATCCCTAACGTGAATGTTCTTGGCACTGACCCTTTATTTTGCAGGTTTGAGATTTGGGGAATGAATGTTTATTTTTTTCAAGCGCTTGAAGTGTTGTTTGCTTATAAATTGTTGTGCATGCGTTAGATGTTTTAGCACTACACTATGGCACACACGACCATACTGCCGGACCCGGGCCGTGATAGGGCACTTTAGGATGGTGTTAAGAAAGATACAACCTCGAACGCGAGACCGCGATGTAGAGGTTGCCTTTCTTTTCCCCGAAAGTTCTTTCCTGGTGTCGTAAGTGTTTATCCTTGTCCGCGAGACTGCGTGACTATAGGGTATTTCTTTCGACTGAGCCGGAGTTAAGAGGACCTGACACCAACGCGAGACTGCGACGGTCAGATCACCCTCTTAGCTTCACCTTGTTAAACTGTCTAGATAGAAAACGAACCTCACAAGTGCATATGTGTGTCTTTGCGTTTTTTTTTAAAAGAAAGAAAAAGAAAAAACGATCGTCACTCACTGTAAGTATGATTCTTCTCGTTATTAGCTCACTTTGGATTGAAATTTTCATTTTTGAAATTCGCGGAAATCAATCAAGTGTCCTAGGTGATTTGAGCTCATAATTGAAAATTTTAGACAATCATTCTTGACAGTGAACCTTGAGCATAAATCACAAGCACCTGTGATTTGGCCCCACCAAAACAGATGATTTTGTCTAAAACTTTCAGTTATAGGCTTAAAATCACATCTTTTGTGCAGAAAATCTTTCAAGTCAAGATTGCATTTTGGGGCGTAAAATTGAAATCACATTTTCAATAAAATTCTTTTTTGTTCACATTTCGGAATCAAGATTCAAATCACTTTTTGTGTATTAATTTTTTAAAATAGGAATCACCTCATTTTTGCAAAAATAAAATCACAAATCTGTCTTTCAAAATTGATGCCGCATCTTGCGATGAAACTTTTGGAATAAAAAGGGCGCTCGATTGATAGCCGCGATTTGATCTTTTAATGATGTCTCCACTTACGATGAAATCTTGGTGAAATACTAAATGCCCACAAATAGGAACCATGGGGGCATGTATTGTTGCCTCGCTTTCGTCATAAGAGGCAGCATCAATGAAAGACCACATTTTCATTCACATACTAACGTTGTCTTTCTTTTGCAGGTTATGCGTAACAGTCATCCCTTGGGATTCTCTTGCTTAATCATGCAAGGAAGCGTACTTTAGAGTTAGAACGGGAACTGTTTGTTTGCACTCCTCTATTCAAGAGTCTTTCAAACTTTATCCTTAGGAACCAATGTTTTCCGATTTGGGTTTTAATTGTGAACCCAATCAATATTTTTGTAAATCACGCAACTCACGTCTTTGAGTAACGAGGTTCTAATTGAGATCATTGTCCTTTGAAAGTAATTGCAATATTTCCAATTGAGTCATCGAGTTAGGCTTTTATGCCTTACCTTCAAAGTGTTTTGAAATTGAGTTTCAAGAATGACTTGCATAAAATTGTATCTCTTCACCTGGCCAATTTTGCAGGTTGATTTGCAAAAGGACATCGTGAGATGGTAACTTTGTAATCGTTCCAATAAGAACTCTTTGTGCAACAGCTGACTCGTTCATCCATTTTTGTCAAAACAGATAATTGCAAAGTGGGTAATACCGAAGCGTGAGATGACAATTGGAGGACTCTAATGGCGCAGCTGACTTTCAAGAAGGCGTATCACTCCAGCAGAACAGAAACGACAGACAATCGCCCCAACAAGCAAGCATGATGGGGCAACATATGTAGAACAAGGCCTCTCACCAACAAGTCATGATAAGACATTCAATTTAGCACAAAAGGATGTGTCGTTCCTAAAACAAAGGCACACATTGACCGCGGAGGCGACACCTCCTACCAAAGAAGCATGCAATAGATAGGGCAGGGTATCCGAGGGACAATGCCCTTAAATATCGAAATAATGCCGAAAAATCAAGGCGAAGAAAGCAGATGAAAGGAGTTGCCAAACATACATGGAAGCAAATTCAAATGAAGGGAGTTGTCAAACACCCAGGAAGGCAAATTCAAATGAAGGGTAAATCGTATCGTTTCCAATTGTCCATTTTAATATAATTTTTGACACGATTCTTTTTTTCCTTTGATAGGAAGCATCAAAGACTTCAAGGACAAATGCCAACGAGGGGTAATGTTGTATCGTTCCCAATTTTTCAATCTTTAAAGGGTCTTTAACTAACACATTCCTTTTTATTCTTTATAGATTTACCAAGTCGCCATGACGCAGGTAAGTACCCTTCTCCCAAAATTCAAATGAAAATCAAATGGACAGTTTTCATCACAAAAAAAGCCTTTGATGGTTTTGAAAAAAAAAAAAACAAGCACTAAAGTGGAGACTGAAAAAGCAAGCTCTTCACAAAAATTTTGAATATCATCCTTATTAAGAAATTATCTTTGTGCTTGACGGATCATTCATTTTGAATCAAAATTCCCTGTGGAGATTAATCAATTCGTGATGATCTCAACAAAATGAAAGGGAGATGTTAATAATGCCAAGTGAGAAATACCTAGAATGAGGAAAGGCAAGCCATTCCCAAACACGTCCCACAAACACTTTGAGAGTTGAGTGGAAGAGAAAATTAGTGCTGTTTAAGAGCAAGAAATTCATTCGCAAGTAGTACATGGATCGAAATGAAAGGAGGCATTTCCTTCTTCTATCCTATACACTACAGGTGATCATAGTTAGCCCCATTTGAGCCATTGAATGTGAAGAGTTTGCAAAATACCCCTGTCAAGAACCACCCTACAACGGGGCAAATTTGGAGGTTTTGGTTGACATGCTTTGGAGGAAAAGATGAAAAAGACTTCTTTGCCCTTACTTGCATTAATCTTTTTGTGGTAACTTCAGGTGAGTCCTTGTGGAAGCTTGAAACATCCCAAAATGAAGAAGAACATTCATTTCTCTACCCAAACACACTCATACCCTTTGCTTAGCCAAGTTGAGCCTAAATATTCATTTCTAAAACCCAAATGGTGATTATCTCCCTACACTGGGGCAAAGCACGTGATTTATCAAGATAATTGGTACTCATGAGACAGTGTGAAGAGCATCTCGAAAGTGTTGAAAGCTCAAAAAAAAAATGAAAAGAGCAAAAGCCAAATGAAAACTAGGGGGCATGAAAAAGCAGTGTGCCTGGTAAAAGCAAGGCCAATGCCCAAAGCAAAAAAAAAGGGTTGCATCAAGAAAAAAAATTCTCATAAAAAAATGGGGAATGTCAAAAGTAAAATGCTTGCAAAAAAAAATCATTGCAAAAGCAAAAGTCATTAGAGAAAGGAGCAAAGCTCTTACATTAAAACGATTAGTCAATGGACTTTCGAGACGAGTTGAATTTCAGAAGTCGAGTGCCTTCAAAAGATTGGATGATATGGTAATGATGCTATGATAATCACCAACTTCTAAACCCCTTTTGAAAATTTCTGAGCCTTTCGAGCCTTTACCCAAACCAATGTTATAACCTTCTCCAAAGTCTCTTCAGATTAGGATGGTCTAAGCAGAAATTTGGATTCCCAAACAAGTTATCGCTTGAAGAAGTCGGGGCAAAGTTGTCTTATCTCATCTTAAGGTTTCTTGACTTGTAAACCCGATGGAGATGCTGATTGATAATTATTTCATTCCTTAGCCACTAATGCTCATTCGTTGTTGAAACCGCGACCAAACCTATATTACGGTCCTTTAAAAGGCCTCTTAGATTGGTCAACGCGTACTTATTGCGAATGATTCTCAAAGCCTTCGACACTGGTAGTGTGAGGTATATAGAGAGATCATGTTTACTTCCCACATCAATGGATGGGATCAAACAGCCTTTTTGAGAGTATGTGAGAAGTCCTTTCAGACTAAGGAATTCTTATTTGGCATGCTTAATGAACCCTTTCCATGAGCCAGTGTCTTTTCGACGAAGATCTGTCTCCTAAGGGAATTTGATGATTAATGATGTCTTTCAAGCCTAGAGACAATTGTGCAATATTGAAGCATATTGAATGCTTCCCAAATAATTGAGTTTATCCTAAATTACCCATGCAATCAATGCTTTTTCATTGATGATACCACTTTGATATGGCATATTGTGAGGTTATCTTGCCTGGTACGCACTCGCTACTAGAGCACTTGTTATAACACGTACCTGTTATTACTAATCCTGTAAGACATGTGACGTTTCCTCAAACACCAACCTTCATGCTGATCTCGGAAAATGTTAAGAAACATCTAAGCATTCGTGAATTCTCAAGACCATGCTGAGAAGGACACAATAGGCGGTCTATCAAACTCTCGGACAAAGAACCCCGAGTGCTCATTCGCTGAATCTTTCCAAGCCTCGCTGGCAAAGAGCTTTTAAGCAATCCGATCTGACCTACAGGTATGTACACCTAGGTACGTTTTTCCAAAGGTTTGTGGTCCAACCTTAAACCACGCATCAAAAGGTTGCGGGTCATCCTTAAACCCTGATTTCAAAAGGTTCCGGGTCCATCCTTAAACCCCGATTTCAAAGGGTTCCGGGTCTATCCTTAAACCCTGATTTCAAAATGTTGCGGGTCATCCTTAAACCCTGATTTCAAAAGGTTGCGGGTCATCCTTAAACCCTGATTTCGAAGGTTGCGGGTCATCCTTAAACCCCGATTTCGAAAGGTTGCGGGTCATCCTTAAACCCCGATTTCAAAAGGTTGCGGGTCATCCTTAAACCCCGATTTCAAAAGGTTCCGGGTCAATCCTTAAACCCCGATTTCAAAAGGTTCCGGGTCAATCCTTAAACCCCGATTTCAAAAGGTTCCGGGTCAATCCTTAAACCACGATTTCAAAGGTTCCGGGTCTATCCTTAAACCCCGATTTCAAAAGGTTGCGGGTCATCCTTAAACCCTGATTTCAAAAGGTTGCGGGTCTATCCTTAAACCCCGATTTCAAAGGGTTCCGGGTCTATCCTTAAACCCCGATTTCAAAAGGTTCCGGGTCTCTCCTTAAAATCCCGAAAATCTTGAGTGCAATTTAAAATCCTAAGTGGAAATCTTGAGCACTTTAAAATCCTGAGTGAAAAACATTAGGTATCTCAAAATCTTGAGTGCAATTTGCCGTTCATAGGGTTTTAGTCCCTAGACGTACTTGCTGGGTTTTAGTCCCTATGCGGGATCTTAGTTGCTCATAGGGTTTTACTCCCTAAGTGAAATTTCTGATGTTTACAGGGTCTTAGTCCTTAAATGTCACCAGAGTATTCCTCTTTCCTTGCCCGGCGAGCTTTTGCAGCCCGGAGCACCCTATCGACCTGGCGAGCTCTCGCAACCCAGAGTCCTTTTCCTTACATAGCAAGACTTCATTGAGCCAAGAGCCCGTTCTTACACGGTATGGCTTCCCTTTCGGTCAAAAGTCCGTTCTTACACGGTATGACCTCTTCATCGAGCCAAGAGCCCGTTCTTACACGGTATGGCTTCCTTTTCGGTCAAAAGTCCGTTCTTACACGGTATGACCTCTTCATCGAGCCAAGAGCCCGTTCTTACACGGTATGGCTTCCCTTTCGGTCAAAAGTCCGTTCTTACACGGTATGACCTCTTCATCGAGCCAAGAGTCCGTTCTTACACGGTATGGCTTCCTTTTCGGTCAAAAGTCCGTTTTTACACGGTATGACCTCTTCATCGAGCCAAGAGCCCGTTCTTACACGGTATGGCTTCCTTTTCGGTCAAAAGTCCGTTCTTACACGGTATGACCTCTTCATCGAGCCAAGAGCCCGTTCTTACACGGTATGGCTTCTTTTTCGGTCAAAAGTCCGTTCTTACACGGTATGACCTCTTCATCGAGCCAAGAGCCCGTTCTTACACGGTATGGCTTCCCTTTCGGTCAAAAGTCCGTTCTTACACGGTATGACCTCTTCATTGAGCCAAGAGCCCGTTCTTACACGGCATGGCTTCCCTCTCGGTCAAAATCCGTTCTTACACGGTACGACCTCTTCATGTAGCCAAAAGCCCGTTTTTACACAGTATGGCTCCCTCTTCATTCAGTCACAGGCCCGTTCATCTCTCATGCATCTTCTCATGCCCTCCATGAACAAAATTTAAGTGTCTATTGTCTTTGAATGGAACTTCTTCGAACTCCCCTTCAAAGAGGGGCAGCTGTTGACACCTAAATTTTGCCCAAATCATTTAGGGTTTTATCGCATAAAAATTAGGGTTTAATTTTTAACCCCTGAACCAAAGATATTTTCATTAAAACTGCATGGCATATAGTTCTTAAGTGCATTTGCATTAATAGGGCCTATTAGAGCATATTTTCCATGTTCATTTTCAAAAATTAAAAATTAGTTAATTTAAAAAAAAAAAAAGGGGCTAGCTAGCGTTGAACTGTTCAACGCTAGCCCACCTCCTCTCCTAGCCCTGCGCTGAGCGAGGCAGAAGCAAAGAAACAGAGGGGCAGAAGGGGCGAGGGGGAGAGTTCCGAGAGAAGAGGGAGTTCCGAGACGGAGAGTGGGAGAAACAGAGAAGGGAGAGGGAGAGAAGGAGGCATAAAGACAAAAAAGAGAGGACAAGAGAGGGAGGGAGACAGAGAGCGTTCGAGAGAGAGAGCGGAGGCTGAGCGGGTTCCCGTCGAGGATCGTCACGCCTCGACCGCGGCCGGCGAAGCTCCGACGATTTCCGTGGTAGGTCCCGGCCCCGAGCTTCGTCGGGTTTTCCTGTTTCGCTTGATCCGGAGTCGATTTCCCGAGGATCTCGGCTCGGCAGCGTGCGAGGTGGCCGGATATACTCCGATCTGTCAAGCTCATCCACATTCGCCGCCGCCGGACCGGGTAGGGAACACTGCAACGGCAACCCCCCTTCCCCTGTTTTCGGTTGTCCGTTCCCTTTGTTGTTCGGGTTCACTGGCCGGAGCTCGCGGCCGTCCGGCTTGCGCGAGTCCCGGCCAGTGACACCTCGGACTCGGTCATGCTTGTCTGCACGTTGTGCTGTGTGAATCTAGGACGCGTTTGAGTCCCGGTCGAGCATGAAATCCTCCGTTTTCGTCGCGCACATGAACTGTTCGACGGAATGCCCGAACCATCTCCTTGTGTACCTCTGTTCTGGGAGCGTTTTTTTTTTAGGAATCAGTCGGTCTCGGCACGTCGCCGACCGTCGCGGCGGTCCGGGCATGGCCACGCGGGAAGCGAACAGCCACCCCTGGTCGGGAATCGGCTGGTATGCATCCGACGAAGCCCCGACCGTGGAGGTCGGGGTGCGTCGCCCGACGGCCGAGCAAGGGCTCGGCCGCCGGGCCAGAAACCCCCAGCCACGCAGGCTGAGGGGGGGCAGAGAGCGACCGACATTCTGGCCGGTCGGACGGCGGCACAGGCGCGGCGTCGGGCGTCGGCCGTGTGAAGCGAGCCCTCGGGCGCCGGTCGCCAGCCCTCCCCGGGCGCGGTGCGGCGGAGAGTCGGGTCGGCATCTCGCGAACCGGGTCGGGCGCGCGGGTGTCCGGGTAGGGCAACACATGTTCGAGTCGGATCTGCGGGTCTAACTAGGTTTCGGGCTTTTCGCGGATTGGGCCGAAATTGAGATCTGGGCTGAAGTTTTATTGAGTTATTTAGTGGGCCGGGTTTGTTTTTTTTTGTTCTGTTTGGTTTCGGGTTTATTCCGAGTTGGGCCTTCGCCGCGCCCATCTCGCGGCGAGCCCGGGCCGGCGTGCCCGGGTCAGTCCCGGTCCGGGTCGGATGTGGAGATCCGACCCGTATTCGGTTTCTTTTTTATTATTATCTTAATGTTGCATTATTTTAATATTTCTAAAATAAAAATTAAAAATTTTAAAAAAAAATTTTTTTTTTTAAAAGAAAAACCCGAATTTTATTTTATTTAAAAAAAAGAAAAAAATTCCAAAAATTCCAAAAAAAATTTCAAAAAAATTCTGAGAAATTTTCAGAAATTTCGAAAAAAAAACATAAAAGAAATTATTATTTAAATTTTTTTTTTTAAAAAATTTTTTTCAAAATATCCGAAGTTTAATTTGGGTTTTGAAATTAGCTTGTCTCGCCCTTTTCGCATGTTTAGTGCTTTATTTAATCCCACGTCGCTCGGTTCACACACTTTGAGTTGCACATTTAGATTAACCTCGCATGTAGTTGATTATGCATGTTTAGGTTTAGATATTAATCGTTGCTTCCGTTAGTTTAGTTAGGAACGGAATTTTGAAGCTCACGATTAGCTAGAACATGTTAGGTGGTAAATTGAACAAGATTAGGTACCGAAAGGGCACTAATTAGTCGATTAGTGTAATCAAGTCTCCGTACCCATTAAATCTCTGGTTCGTAGAAGTGAAGTTCTTCTCCCGTGCTTCGCTTAGGTGTCTAATCGACCTACCAAAAACCGATTAGTGGCGACTCCTAAATGAAATGGATTTGCATGTTAAAGACTCCAACTTAAGTCGCGAATTGGTATGGGTTTGGGAGAGCTCGAGCTAGGTTTCACCTAGTAACCCATTAGCCAAACCCCTTTAGGCCGCGGGGCCGTTTACAGGGAGGTCGCAACATATAACAAAATAGGGACGATTACAATAATAGTCCTAGAACTTGTATCAATCCAGATTTTGTCCTACAACTTTCCTTTCGAGCATTTAAGTTTTATAATTTGATGGTCTTCTTTAGTCCCTCCATTAGCTGTAACTGGATTGAAAAGTACAAGGTGACTTTTTTATAACTTGTTTGTCTATGTGACCGTTAATTAGCGGACCGAACTCGTTAAAACCCGAAACAAAGTCGTTTGTGTGAATAATAAGCTTAAAAATAAAGTAAAAATTGGGGTTTTGGGCAGAGGGCAGTGCCCCCGCGACCCCCTTTATCTTTGGTGAAGATAAACCTTAACGTTTGGAAAAACTCACCGAGGTCACTAGGAGTGCACTTGGAAAAACCTTAACGTTTAAAAACTTATTTTAAGAAAGTGTTTTGAGTGAAATTATATTGGGCGAAAGCAATTGCGTTTAGTAGACTATAATTAAAAAATACATTAGAAAGAGATTTGAGATTATTGCCTTTTGGAAAAACATTATATTTCAAGAGCCTTTTGTCTGATCGAATCATCTTCGGAAGCTATGTTCTGAAGGAACTCGATGGCACTTATCTGCACATTGTCAACCTTCAAATTGGAAAGCTTGATAAACCTCGAAACCACACCTTCTTCAACCGTGGACCTCTTAATTTCCTCGGGAGGAACAAGATTTCTCAACAACCCACGAGCAAGAAAAATCAACTCTGCTTTCGACTTGCCATTGGCACAAACTTTGAGCAAAGCCGTGACTCCGCCATGAGCGGACATGGACCACGCGTTATCCGCATTTTCCATCATTTTTACCAAACACCTTGCGGACCCTTCCTTGCCCTTTTCCCTCCCACGCTCCAAAACACCAATCAGCGGCCAATTTATCCCTGCACCGGCCAACACCCTCTTACACCAATCAAACCTCGCAATCGCCAAAATCGCCTTCACAGGCTCTTCTTGAATCTCAGCCACCTCCGAGAAATCAAGAAAACCACCCACCAACACATTCACAATGCCACCAACCTCCACAACTATCCTCACATACTTGTCATCCTCATTCAGCGCTTCATACAAACCGATCAAAGCCTGCTTCTTCATCACAGTGTCACCAATTTTCGTTCTTGTCAACAAATCCCTAACGTAAGACCTCACATCATCCTTACAAGCACCAAGAGCAGGCCTAGACGCAACAATGGCATTCGCAGGAATCAAAATACAAAATACGCCAAAAGTTCTTTTCAATCATTTGTGGGCTTAGCGACATGCCCACCTCGTCCAGTCAAGTATGCAGAAAGTTGCATGTATATCCCAATCTACCGAAACTATCGTTGGACCCATCACCCGTCCGTTGGATCGCAGGATAGTTGGTGCTTAGACATGTGTGTGGCATTTTACTTTTGTTTTCCTTTCTTAAAGAGTTGCATGTACAAATTGTCCCTTTTCTTTTGGGCTAAGAAGTTGTAAAGTGCTTTATGCTTTATATAGCTCCGGAGCAACTACGGATAAGGCTTTCTGGCAGGTATTTAACGGAGGTATGCTCCGACATTCAACCGTGTTGCATCTGGTTTGATTCGTAGAACTGTCCAGACCGGACATGATCACGTAAAAGGCCAAACAAACAGCTAATTTAGTAGCCGAATCATAGAGGCAAGTAATCTAATGTTCTCAAGCCACAGAATTATTGCTTTCATGCATAAACATCATGTTCAGTTGTATATTGCTTATGTATCTACCACCGGCGGAGTTTGGATCAAATGGATGCCTCTTCTCACTCTCCTCCTCTTTTGTACACCTTCAAATCAGCAAGAACGTCGCCCAACCTCTGGGACAGATATGTCTGACATAGGATGGGAGGAAACCTGCACATGATGGAATTTTCAACAAATTTAGGATTCGCTGCCGGTATCAATTTGCTCATGTGCACCATGTCTAATAACTATTGGAGTAGCTATTATAAATACAGCGCCCAAATCCCCAAAGGAAAAGGTTCCAACCCGGTAAAGAGAATATGCGAGCAAGGAGTCGATCATATCAATGCCTCATGAGAACACAAACAAAAAGTCCAAGCATATGCATTTGGATGATCTTTGGACATGCAATATCCACTTTGACATGCACGTTCAAAGCAAGTATTGACACTCAAACATGATGCAAAAAGACGTCATTTGAATCAGGGAGGAGAAGAATATTAGGACTAAGAACTGACAAGCATCGTCTTGTCGATATATGGTAAAGTAACTAATGTGCGGATGATAGCTTACTTGGGAGGATTTTCTTCTGACGTGCATGTTGGCAAGCACTGGACGAGACAATCATGGTTAGGCTCCATGAAGAATGCAATCTGCAATTTTGTGAGAACATGTGCGTAAGGATTTCTTTAACAGAGATATCAGCAAAAAAAAGTCATTGAGAATGGAGAAGGTAATGAGTGAAAGATGCTAACTAGGCAAAGAAAAACAATGAGGCTTCATTTGCAGAAATTAAGGTTGATCATGCCTGAAGATAATCTCAAGACGAGAGGAATTTCCAATGTGTGATCTCAAGTCCAACTGACTTGCCACTATAACGCGATATAAAACCTAGGACCATTTTCTGAATCAGCTTACAACAATCCAAGATTGGCTTCACTTATATTCTAATCTTCCTATTACTGCCCCTTTATAAATTTATTCGACAAAGCTTCAAAATGTCTTAATGGTTTTTGCTGAATTTTTTTAAAAAGATGAGCAGAAATGTGTGTGTGTGTGTGTGTGTGTGTGTGTGTGTGTGTGTGTGTGTGAGAGAGAGAGAGAGAGAGCAAAAATGCCTTACAGAATATCGTTCTTGACCATTCCCTATAACTCGATGGAGTGTGGACCTGATTGAAAAAACAAAGCAAAAGTATAGATTTAACAAAAAAGAAGCAAAACACCAGCAAGTCAAATGAAACAATATAGAATGACCTTGCTAAATATTTTGAACTGCAGGACACCTATTAGAATCATGGGAAAAGTTAATTTCGTATATCACTAAACATGTTTTCATACATGATGATGATGCATGTTAAGCCTTATCTTGTGTTGGCAATCCCAGAACACATATAAAGATTAGTATCCAAAAGTTGACCGATGAGAGTTGAGTGATGATAAAAGCACTAGCATACCAATATTATAGTTTGTCATTCATAAAGAGGACTCTGTTTAGAAATTGATATAGGTTACCAAACATACCGTCTTCAATAACTGCGTTTAACTAGGATTTCTTTTCCGAAGCAATTCAGCTAGTAATTAACCAGTGTCAAGAGCAAATGCTCTTGTACTGCTAATGGGCCACTAATATCAGCGACAGCCAAGAGGGTGCAACAGAAGATATTCTGGTGGAATTTGGGACAGGTTACACAATCTGTAGCAGGCTGCCGTAAGAAAATCTCTGACCTTCATGTTCAAAGCTTTCCTCATTCCAATTTATTCACATAGACTTTTATTAAAGCATATTACCTGAAAATACAATTGCTCCATCGTTCTAGCATATCGCCAAGATTCACAATGAATGCTCTGTACAAGATGGTCATGGAAAGAATGTTACTTTTCTGGATTATTGTGAGAGTCTTCTGTCTAGTATTTGAAATAATTATGCAAATATGAGTCTAAGCAATGAACTGAACAACCAAAAGAGGGTAATCGCAAAAATAATTGCAGAATGTCTATGATGCGTGGGAGTCCTATGAGATTGTTAACATAATCATCTCAAATTCACAATTGAAATTCAGGCGGACTTTACCCTTTCAAAGGTTGCACATATTCCCATGTCTGAGGTTTAGCATCTTTGTTCTTGCAAATCTGAAATAGTTTAAAAAGTTCAATGCATCATAACTATGCATAAAGTCTGCACCAACAGTTTTATAGGAGAATAGTAAATACCTGGAGACCTGAGACATCATCTGTCGCCAACAAAGTAAGAAACCCAAAGTCTGAATGTGCCCCGGCTCCATATATTCCTTTAGGAGGATCAGAGACTACACCTAAACAATGAAAGGAATATCAACCGGATGTGAAGAAAGAATTGCGGGGTTTTGTTAAGTAGTTTAGAGAAGTAAAATCTACCTTCGTAATGCAACAAGCGCAAGTCCGCAATAGGCTCGCCGAGTATTTCTGGCTTATCAAAAAAATGAGCCTCCAGATCAAGTGCTAGAGCAATGATCCTTGCAACTACTTTCGCGACATTCCTGAATATTACCAAATTGACTACCATCACTTTTGATACCAGTAAATTACATTGAATCTTGCTACATAGATTATCTACGCATTACTCTAGAGATATAAGTGGATCCAAAGGTCAACTGATTTTGAGTTAAAGACCCTATGCAATGAAACAGAGGATCTCTGTACTCACAATGCTTGACTATGAAATTCCTCCATTGTCTGCCTCCACCCTGGCAATATATCTAGCGAAAATGCAACAGTGAAACTAAAATAAGTAGTGATCATCAACAACACTTTTAAGTTGGAAAGAGATTATATTAACTGTTTACCCTCAGAAGGCCAGACGTTTGGTCCAAAATGAGGCTTCTGCGCATTAGGATCATCCTCTGGTACTTCCACCCCTAAGAAGTATCCCTCCCTGTAATCTCCTATAATTGGTCAATGGAATCAGTACTAATCTTCGAAGATGATAAACAGCTCGTTACAGGGAGCTATAAAAAATCAATAGGTATTCATCTAAATCTGCTTTAAGCAGCAAAAACTTCAGTAACCCAACGCCCAAAAGGAACAAATCAGATCATAAAACACAAACCTTTTATCTGATTGGGAGGATCTAGGACCTGATCAAAGAGAGGACTGTAGCCTCTGTTCTTTGCGTTTCTTAATAGTTTCATCTTTTCAGTTAATGGAAGACCAAAAAACTGCCGGCTCTTAGCAAAGACCTCCTCCATTAACTCCTGGCTTATTCCATGATTGACGACATAAAAAAAGCCAGAATCCGTGCAAGCCTGAGGCCAATGGAGTGGATTCGTCCGTCAGTGTCATCACAATTCAAAACCTCGGTTTTCTTTGTTTCAAGAATGGAAATCGAATTGATATAGCAGAAAAGTCAAGAGAATGGAATACCTGTTTCACTAGAGAGGCCGATCGTTGAAGGTCAGAGCTTGACAGGTCGATTTGGTTCAGACCCGTAGTAGGAACTATGGTGACAATGCTGTCCAAGCCAGCCATTCTGCTTCTCCGACTGGTGAAGAATGAGGATGATCGAGGGCCTGGTGAACACTGAGGATGACTGAGGAAGACTGAGGACGATCGAGAGATTTTATAAATGTTGGCGCGCAATCATCCAAGCAAGGCATGTGACGACCCAAGTTGGGAGATGGTTGAGTAAAAAATTCAAAGAATCACACATCTATTTTGTGTGATTTTCCCCCAAAATCGGCCACCCCACTAATTTTCTATTACCAATGTTTTAATCTTTCTTCATTATGTATCAAACTAACAAGGGTATTAGAGCCTCGCTGGGTGGATATTGGTTTGTTCTATTCAAGTGCTACTAACATCACCCACCTGGATATCCAACACCAAAATTATGACAAACTCTACCTCATACTTACTAAACATTCCTACTTTCGATGGAAATAACTGTAACTGCTAGAGTATTAAAATCACTACTTTCTTGATGTCCCAAGATTCATGACATTGTGGAGAACGGATATGCGGCTCCGAAAGAGATGTAAGTGGGAAAGATGCAGTGCCTCTATATCATTCAATACGCACTCTCAGAGATAATAATTTTGAGAACCATCAGAGGGGGTCCGCAAATAGGGCATGAGACATATTACAAGAAGAACTCCAAAGGCACTATAAAGATGTTACACTTTAATCTCTCGGAATGAAATTCCAAAATGCTGACATGAAAGATTACAAAACTGACCAACAATATTATGGTGACTGGAAAATTAAATGAAGGCCCATAAAGATGATATCATTATTACGACACTGTATTAAAAAAATACAATTTTATTACGACCCTTTCGGTACATTTTCTTTTCAAAAAATGTTTATGCCGCCAGTCTGGATCTATTTTATTACCTAGTCACTAACATGCAAGGTATTCATGCGGGTGCGCAAACTACCAATTTAATAATCAAGAAAACAGTAAATAGATTGCAAGGTTAAGGGAATGACGTACCTTAATGCAATGCAAGCATCTGCATTGTTAGTAGAAAATCACAGACAATTCTAATATGATTTATAATTAACAAAGCAAGGCACTCAAGGCGTTTTTTAGTGTTTGCGCTTTATTAAAATGCAAACTAACCTATGTGCGAAACAGCAATGGCGACTCACGGCCACAGGTTTGGCCGTGAGCAAAGGGCGTGGCGTGAGGCGGCAGGGGCTTGAATGGGACACGGGCAATCGCGACAGCAATTGGTGCAGCGGCGGCGTGGCACGTGCGGCCGTCTTCTCCTCTCACTCTTACTCTCGCTCACGTGTGTCTCCCTTGCTCTCAGAAATTGTGTTCGCTGAAAATTATGAGAGCCCTCCTTCATTGAAGGGTATAATCACATATTTATATTGTAACCCTAGGTTAATTAACCGGGCTTCCTAGTCCTAATAGGCTTAGACTTAGGCTTTATCATTTAATTTTATTTTAATTCCAAATGGACTAAATTAATTTGGGCTGACTTAAGCTCAAATTAAGATAACCAAAGCCTTTTAGGCTTGTGAATTTCGATCCCTAATCCCTTGAGTGAGCCGAGTTTCACTCGGCGCTCGAGCTCGGTTTACACAATGAATTTTCAGCTTACTTGCCACCGCTGGTTCGATGTGGAATACAATTAACCTATATGAACCTAAACTATATGCTACGCAATTTTAATATTTTTGTTTATGGGTTAAAATATAATCCCTAATTTTCTATGCAATTAATCACTAAATGGTTAATCAAAATTTAGGTGTCAACA
>JASUUC010000083.1:0-20332 GCA_031216235.1 Syzygium jambos | reverse complement strand
TTGGCCATACCATTTCCATCACTTTTCCTAAGATCGGCCCCTCACTGGTTCACAATATTCCCTCATTCTTTCTCAAATCGGCTCCCGAGTCGCGACTAAGTCCCTGGTCCACGTACTAGTGTCCTAATTAGCCATTCCTCAATGGTTAGTATCCCAAGAGTGATCAGCTCTGGGCGAGTCGTACTCAAATGAAATGAGAGATAACATTCATTTTATTAATCCCAGAAATTACATCGAAATTCGGGCTGTTACAAAGCTTCTGTTCTCTCAAGGCTTTAAAGACCTGTTTCAAATGAGAAATATGTTCCTCCTCGCTTCGACTATAAACAAGGATATCGTCAAAGTATACAACAACAAATCGACCAATAAAGGAACGAAGAACCTCGTTCATAAGCCTCATGAACGTGCTTGGAGCATTAGAAAGTCCGAATGGCATAACCAACCATTCATATAAACCTCCCTTAGTCTTTCGGAATTATGCCTAATTAGTCCAAGGGCAAATCCGTCCTTTCTCCATTCCGAACCGAAATTCCATTTTTCGCACCCATGCGTCCCATATATGTGTAGACAACTTATTCTGGCGTCAGAATCTTAAAATTAGTCCGTCGGGTCCCCGAAATCCGACATCGAAATCTGGGCTCAATTCCGTGAACAACTCTCTCTCAATTTCAATTTTTCTGAAACTCTCACCAACAGGCGGCTGTTTAGGTATACGCGTATCGACTTAGGGTTGTCCGAGTCTCGACGGTTCCGATCATCGAGAGAAAGAGGGTTTATCACTAATCCCGGGGTCACGATCATTTGGCTCGAGTTCAGGATTGGTTGACCACGAGCACGTTCGGTTAAGCAGAATCACCTGCGATCCCATTTGTGCATCGTTGGCCTTGGCCATACCATTTCCATCACTTTTCCTAAGATCGGCCCCTCACTGGTTCACAATATTCCCTCATTCTTTCTCAAATCGGCTCCCGAGTCGCGACTAAGTCCCTGGTCCACGTACTAGTGTCCTAATTAGCCATTCCTCAATGGTTAGTATCCCAAGAGTGATCAGCTCTGGGCGAGTCGTACTCAAATGAAATGAGAGATAACATTCATTTTATTAATCCCAGAAATTACATCGAAATTCGGGCTGTTACAAAGCTTCTGTTCTCTCAAGGCTTTAAAGACCTGTTTCAAATGAGAAATATGTTCCTCCTCGCTTCGACTATAAACAAGGATATCGTCAAAGTATACAACAACAAATCGACCAATAAAGGAACGAAGAACCTCGTTCATAAGCCTCATGAACGTGCTTGGAGCATTAGAAAGTCCGAATGGCATAACCAACCATTCATATAAACCTCCCTTAGTCTTTCGGAATTATGCCTAATTAGTCCAAGGGCAAATCCGTCCTTTCTCCATTCCGAACCGAAATTCCATTTTTCGCACCCATGCGTCCCATATATGTGTAGACAACTTATTCTGGCGTCAGAATCTTAAAATTAGTCCGTCGGGTCCCCGAAATCCGACATCGAAATCTGGGCTCAATTCCGTGAACAACTCTCTCTCAATTTCAATTTTTCTGAAACTCTCACCAACAGGCGGCTGTTTAGGTATACGCGTATCGACTTAGGGTTGTCCGAGTCTCGACGGTTCCGATCATCGAGAGAAAGAGGGTTTATCACTAATCCCGGGGTCACGATCATTTGGCTCGAGTTCAGGATTGGTTGACCACGAGCACGTTTGGTTAAGCAGAATCACCTGCGATCCCATTTGTGCATCGTTGGCCTTGGCCATACCATTTCCATCACTTTTCCTAAGATCGGCCCCTCACTGGTTCACAATATTCCCTCATTCTTTCTCAAATCGGCTCCCGAGTCGCGACTAAGTCCCTGGTCCACGTACTAGTGTCCTAATTAGCCATTCCTCAATGGTTAGTATCCCAAGAGTGATCAGCTCTGGGCGAGTCGTACTCAAATGAAATGAGAGATAACATTCATTTTATTAATCCCAGAAATTACATCGAAATTCGGGCTGTTACAAAGCTTCTGTTCTCTCAAGGCTTTAAAGACCTGTTTCAAATGAGAAATATGTTCCTCCTCGCTTCGACTATAAACAAGGATATCGTCAAAGTATACAACAACAAATCGACCAATAAAGGAACGAAGAACCTCGTTCATAAGCCTCATGAACGTGCTTGGAGCATTAGAAAGTCCGAATGGCATAACCAACCATTCATATAAACCTCCCTTAGTCTTTCGGAATTATGCCTAATTAGTCCAAGGGCAAATCCGTCCTTTCTCCATTCCGAACCGAAATTCCATTTTTCGCACCCATGCGTCCCATATATGTGTAGACAACTTATTCTGGCGTCAGAATCTTAAAATTAGTCCGTCGGGTCCCCGAAATCCGACATCGAAATCTGGGCTCAATTCCGTGAACAACTCTCTGTCAATTTCAATTTTTCTGAAACTCTCACCAACAGGCGGCTGTTTAGGTATACGCGTATCGACTTAGGGTTGTCCGAGTCTCGACGGTTCCGATCATCGAGAGAAAGAGGGTTTATCACTAATCCCGGGGTCACGATCATTTGGCTCGAGTTCAGGATTGGTTGACCACGAGCACGTTTGGTTAAGCAGAATCACCTGCGATCCCATTTGTGCATCGTTGGCCTTGGCCATACCATTTCCATCACTTTTCCTAAGATCGGCCCCTCACTGGTTCACAATATTCCCTCATTCTTTCTCAAATCGGCTCCCGAGTCGCGACTAAGTCCCTGGTCCACGTACTAGTGTCCTAATTAGCCATTCCTCAATGGTTAGTATCCCAAGAGTGATCAGCTCTGGGCGAGTCGTACTCAAATGAAATGAGAGATAACATTCATTTTATTAATCCCAGAAATTACATCGAAATTCGGGCTGTTACAAAGCTTCTGTTCTCTCAAGGCTTTAAAGACCTGTTTCAAATGAGAAATATGTTCCTCCTCGCTTCGACTATAAACAAGGATATCGTCAAAGTATACAACAACAAATCGACCAATAAAGGAACGAAGAACCTCGTTCATAAGCCTCATGAACGTGCTTGGAGCATTAGAAAGTCCGAATGGCATAACCAACCATTCATATAAACCTCCCTTAGTCTTTCGGAATTATGCCTAATTAGTCCAAGGGCAAATCCGTCCTTTCTCCATTCCGAACCGAAATTCCATTTTTCGCACCCATGCGTCCCATATATGTGTAGACAACTTATTCTGGCGTCAGAATCTTAAAATTAGTCCGTCGGGTCCCCGAAATCCGACATCGAAATCTGGGCTCAATTCCGTGAACAACTCTCTCTCAATTTCAATTTTTCTGAAACTCTCACCAACAGGCGGCTGTTTAGGTATACGCGTATCGACTTAGGGTTGTCCGAGTCTCGACGGTTCCGATCATCGAGAGAAAGAGGGTTTATCACTAATCCCGGGGTCACGATCATTTGGCTCGAGTTCAGGATTGGTTGACCACGAGCACGTTTGGTTAAGCAGAATCACCTGCGATCCCATTTGTGCATCGTTGGCCTTGGCCATACCATTTCCATCACTTTTCCTAAGATCGGCCCCTCACTGGTTCACAATATTCCCTCATTCTTTCTCAAATCGGCTCCCGAGTCGCGACTAAGTCCCTGGTCCACGTACTAGTGTCCTAATTAGCCATTCCTCAATGGTTAGTATCCCAAGAGTGATCAGCTCTGGGCGAGTCGTACTCAAATGAAATGAGAGATAACATTCATTTTATTAATCCCAGAAATTACATCGAAATTCGGGCTGTTACAAAGCTTCTGTTCTCTCAAGGCTTTAAAGACCTGTTTCAAATGAGAAATATGTTCCTCCTCGCTTCGACTATAAACAAGGATATCGTCAAAGTATACAACAACAAATCGACCAATAAAGGAACGAAGAACCTCGTTCATAAGCCTCATGAACGTGCTTGGAGCATTAGAAAGTCCGAATGGCATAACCAACCATTCATATAAACCTCCCTTAGTCTTTCGGAATTATGCCTAATTAGTCCAAGGGCAAATCCGTCCTTTCTCCATTCCGAACCGAAATTCCATTTTTCGCACCCATGCGTCCCATATATGTGTAGACAACTTATTCTGGCGTCAGAATCTTAAAATTAGTCCGTCGGGTCCCCGAAATCCGACATCGAAATCTGGGCTCAATTCCGTGAACAACTCTCTCTCAATTTCAATTTTTCTGAAACTCTCACCAACAGGCGGCTGTTTAGGTATACGCGTATCGACTTAGGGTTGTCCGAGTCTCGACGGTTCCGATCATCGAGAGAAAGAGGGTTTATCACTAATCCCGGGGTCACGATCATTTGGCTCGAGTTCAGGATTGGTTGACCACGAGCACGTTTGGTTAAGCAGAATCACCTGCGATCCCATTTGTGCATCGTTGGCCTTGGCCATACCATTTCCATCACTTTTCCTAAGATCGGCCCCTCACTGGTTCACAATATTCCCTCATTCTTTCTCAAATCGGCTCCCGAGTCGCGACTAAGTCCCTGGTCCACGTACTAGTGTCCTAATTAGCCATTCCTCAATGGTTAGTATCCCAAGAGTGATCAGCTCTGGGCGAGTCGTACTCAAATGAAATGAGAGATAACATTCATTTTATTAATCCCAGAAATTACATCGAAATTCGGGCTGTTACAAAGCTTCTGTTCTCTCAAGGCTTTAAAGACCTGTTTCAAATGAGAAATATGTTCCTCCTCGCTTCGACTATAAACAAGGATATCGTCAAAGTATACAACAACAAATCGACCAATAAAGGAACGAAGAACCTCGTTCATAAGCCTCATGAACGTGCTTGGAGCATTAGAAAGTCCGAATGGCATAACCAACCATTCATATAAACCTCCCTTAGTCTTTCGGAATTATGCCTAATTAGTCCAAGGGCAAATCCGTCCTTTCTCCATTCCGAACCGAAATTCCATTTTTCGCACCCATGCGTCCCATATATGTGTAGACAACTTATTCTGGCGTCAGAATCTTAAAATTAGTCCGTCGGGTCCCCGAAATCCGACATCGAAATCTGGGCTCAATTCCGTGAACAACTCTCTCTCAATTTCAATTTTTCTGAAACTCTCACCAACAGGCGGCTGTTTAGGTATACGCGTATCGACTTAGGGTTGTCCGAGTCTCGACGGTTCCGATCATCGAGAGAAAGAGGGTTTATCACTAATCCCGGGGTCACGATCATTTGGCTCGAGTTCAGGATTGGTTGACCACGAGCACGTTTGGTTAAGCAGAATCACCTGCGATCCCATTTGTGCATCGTTGGCCTTGGCCATACCATTTCCATCACTTTTCCTAAGATCGGCCCCTCACTGGTTCACAATATTCCCTCATTCTTTCTCAAATCGGCTCCCGAGTCGCGACTAAGTCCCTGGTCCACGTACTAGTGTCCTAATTAGCCATTCCTCAATGGTTAGTATCCCAAGAGTGATCAGCTCTGGGCGAGTCGTACTCAAATGAAATGAGAGATAACATTCATTTTATTAATCCCAGAAATTACATCGAAATTCGGGCTGTTACAAAGCTTCTGTTCTCTCAAGGCTTTAAAGACCTGTTTCAAATGAGAAATATGTTCCTCCTCGCTTCGACTATAAACAAGGATATCGTCAAAGTATACAACAACAAATCGACCAATAAAGGAACGAAGAACCTCGTTCATAAGCCTCATGAACGTGCTTGGAGCATTAGAAAGTCCGAATGGCATAACCAACCATTCATATAAACCTCCCTTAGTCTTTCGGAATTATGCCTAATTAGTCCAAGGGCAAATCCGTCCTTTCTCCATTCCGAACCGAAATTCCATTTTTCGCACCCATGCGTCCCATATATGTGTAGACAACTTATTCTGGCGTCAGAATCTTAAAATTAGTCCGTCGGGTCCCCGAAATCCGACATCGAAATCTGGGCTCAATTCCGTGAACAACTCTCTCTCAATTTCAATTTTTCTGAAACTCTCACCAACAGGCGGCTGTTTAGGTATACGCGTATCGACTTAGGGTTGTCCGAGTCTCGACGGTTCCGATCATCGAGAGAAAGAGGGTTTATCACTAATCCCGGGGTCACGATCATTTGGCTCGAGTTCAGGATTGGTTGACCACGAGCACGTTTGGTTAAGCAGAATCACCTGCGATCCCATTTGTGCATCGTTGGCCTTGGCCATACCATTTCCATCACTTTTCCTAAGATCGGCCCCTCACTGGTTCACAATATTCCCTCATTCTTTCTCAAATCGGCTCCCGAGTCGCGACTAAGTCCCTGGTCCACGTACTAGTGTCCTAATTAGCCATTCCTCAATGGTTAGTATCCCAAGAGTGATCAGCTCTGGGCGAGTCGTACTCAAATGAAATGAGAGATAACATTCATTTTATTAATCCCAGAAATTACATCGAAATTCGGGCTGTTACAAAGCTTCTGTTCTCTCAAGGCTTTAAAGACCTGTTTCAAATGAGAAATATGTTCCTCCTCGCTTCGACTATAAACAAGGATATCGTCAAAGTATACAACAACAAATCGACCAATAAAGGAACGAAGAACCTCGTTCATAAGCCTCATGAACGTGCTTGGAGCATTAGAAAGTCCGAATGGCATAACCAACCATTCATATAAACCTCCCTTAGTCTTTCGGAATTATGCCTAATTAGTCCAAGGGCAAATCCGTCCTTTCTCCATTCCGAACCGAAATTCCATTTTTCGCACCCATGCGTCCCATATATGTGTAGACAACTTATTCTGGCGTCAGAATCTTAAAATTAGTCCGTCGGGTCCCCGAAATCCGACATCGAAATCTGGGCTCAATTCCGTGAACAACTCTCTCTCAATTTCAATTTTTCTGAAACTCTCACCAACAGGCGGCTGTTTAGGTATACGCGTATCGACTTAGGGTTGTCCGAGTCTCGACGGTTCCGATCATCGAGAGAAAGAGGGTTTATCACTAATCCCGGGGTCACGATCATTTGGCTCGAGTTCAGGATTGGTTGACCACGAGCACGTTTGGTTAAGCAGAATCACCTGCGATCCCATTTGTGCATCGTTGGCCTTGGCCATACCATTTCCATCACTTTTCCTAAGATCGGCCCCTCACTGGTTCACAATATTCCCTCATTCTTTCTCAAATCGGCTCCCGAGTCGCGACTAAGTCCCTGGTCCACGTACTAGTGTCCTAATTAGCCATTCCTCAATGGTTAGTATCCCAAGAGTGATCAGCTCTGGGCGAGTCGTACTCAAATGAAATGAGAGATAACATTCATTTTATTAATCCCAGAAATTACATCGAAATTCGGGCTGTTACAAAGCTTCTGTTCTCTCAAGGCTTTAAAGACCTGTTTCAAATGAGAAATATGTTCCTCCTCGCTTCGACTATAAACAAGGATATCGTCAAAGTATACAACAACAAATCGACCAATAAAGGAACGAAGAACCTCGTTCATAAGCCTCATGAACGTGCTTGGAGCATTAGAAAGTCCGAATGGCATAACCAACCATTCATATAAACCTCCCTTAGTCTTTCGGAATTATGCCTAATTAGTCCAAGGGCAAATCCGTCCTTTCTCCATTCCGAACCGAAATTCCATTTTTCGCACCCATGCGTCCCATATATGTGTAGACAACTTATTCTGGCGTCAGAATCTTAAAATTAGTCCGTCGGGTCCCCGAAATCCGACATCGAAATCTGGGCTCAATTCCGTGAACAACTCTCTCTCAATTTCAATTTTTCTGAAACTCTCACCAACAGGCGGCTGTTTAGGTATACGCGTATCGACTTAGGGTTGTCCGAGTCTCGACGGTTCCGATCATCGAGAGAAAGAGGGTTTATCACTAATCCCGGGGTCACGATCATTTGGCTCGAGTTCAGGATTGGTTGACCACGAGCACGTTTGGTTAAGCAGAATCACCTGCGATCCCATTTGTGCATCGTTGGCCTTGGCCATACCATTTCCATCACTTTTCCTAAGATCGGCCCCTCACTGGTTCACAATATTCCCTCATTCTTTCTCAAATCGGCTCCCGAGTCGCGACTAAGTCCCTGGTCCACGTACTAGTGTCCTAATTAGCCATTCCTCAATGGTTAGTATCCCAAGAGTGATCAGCTCTGGGCGAGTCGTACTCAAATGAAATGAGAGATAACATTCATTTTATTAATCCCAGAAATTACATCGAAATTCGGGCTGTTACAAAGCTTCTGTTCTCTCAAGGCTTTAAAGACCTGTTTCAAATGAGAAATATGTTCCTCCTCGCTTCGACTATAAACAAGGATATCGTCAAAGTATACAACAACAAATCGACCAATAAAGGAACGAAGAACCTCGTTCATAAGCCTCATGAACGTGCTTGGAGCATTAGAAAGTCCGAATGGCATAACCAACCATTCATATAAACCTCCCTTAGTCTTTCGGAATTATGCCTAATTAGTCCAAGGGCAAATCCGTCCTTTCTCCATTCCGAACCGAAATTCCATTTTTCGCACCCATGCGTCCCATATATGTGTAGACAACTTATTCTGGCGTCAGAATCTTAAAATTAGTCCGTCGGGTCCCCGAAATCCGACATCGAAATCTGGGCTCAATTCCGTGAACAACTCTCTCTCAATTTCAATTTTTCTGAAACTCTCACCAACAGGCGGCTGTTTAGGTATACGCGTATCGACTTAGGGTTGTCCGAGTCTCGACGGTTCCGATCATCGAGAGAAAGAGGGTTTATCACTAATCCCGGGGTCACGATCATTTGGCTCGAGTTCAGGATTGGTTGACCACGAGCACGTTTGGTTAAGCAGAATCACCTGCGATCCCATTTGTGCATCGTTGGCCTTGGCCATACCATTTCCATCACTTTTCCTAAGATCGGCCCCTCACTGGTTCACAATATTCCCTCATTCTTTCTCAAATCGGCTCCCGAGTCGCGACTAAGTCCCTGGTCCACGTACTAGTGTCCTAATTAGCCATTCCTCAATGGTTAGTATCCCAAGAGTGATCAGCTCTGGGCGAGTCGTACTCAAATGAAATGAGAGATAACATTCATTTTATTAATCCCAGAAATTACATCGAAATTCGGGCTGTTACAAAGCTTCTGTTCTCTCAAGGCTTTAAAGACCTGTTTCAAATGAGAAATATGTTCCTCCTCGCTTCGACTATAAACAAGGATATCGTCAAAGTATACAACAACAAATCGACCAATAAAGGAACGAAGAACCTCGTTCATAAGCCTCATGAACGTGCTTGGAGCATTAGAAAGTCCGAATGGCATAACCAACCATTCATATAAACCTCCCTTAGTCTTTCGGAATTATGCCTAATTAGTCCAAGGGCAAATCCGTCCTTTCTCCATTCCGAACCGAAATTCCATTTTTCGCACCCATGCGTCCCATATATGTGTAGACAACTTATTCTGGCGTCAGAATCTTAAAATTAGTCCGTCGGGTCCCCGAAATCCGACATCGAAATCTGGGCTCAATTCCGTGAACAACTCTCTCTCAATTTCAATTTTTCTGAAACTCTCACCAACAGGCGGCTGTTTAGGTATACGCGTATCGACTTAGGGTTGTCCGAGTCTCGACGGTTCCGATCATCGAGAGAAAGAGGGTTTATCACTAATCCCGGGGTCACGATCATTTGGCTCGAGTTCAGGATTGGTTGACCACGAGCACGTTTGGTTAAGCAGAATCACCTGCGATCCCATTTGTGCATCGTTGGCCTTGGCCATACCATTTCCATCACTTTTCCTAAGATCGGCCCCTCACTGGTTCACAATATTCCCTCATTCTTTCTCAAATCGGCTCCCGAGTCGCGACTAAGTCCCTGGTCCACGTACTAGTGTCCTAATTAGCCATTCCTCAATGGTTAGTATCCCAAGAGTGATCAGCTCTGGGCGAGTCGTACTCAAATGAAATGAGAGATAACATTCATTTTATTAATCCCAGAAATTACATCGAAATTCGGGCTGTTACAAAGCTTCTGTTCTCTCAAGGCTTTAAAGACCTGTTTCAAATGAGAAATATGTTCCTCCTCGCTTCGACTATAAACAAGGATATCGTCAAAGTATACAACAACAAATCGACCAATAAAGGAACGAAGAACCTCGTTCATAAGCCTCATGAACGTGCTTGGAGCATTAGAAAGTCCGAATGGCATAACCAACCATTCATATAAACCTCCCTTAGTCTTTCGGAATTATGCCTAATTAGTCCAAGGGCAAATCCGTCCTTTCTCCATTCCGAACCGAAATTCCATTTTTCGCACCCATGCGTCCCATATATGTGTAGACAACTTATTCTGGCGTCAGAATCTTAAAATTAGTCCGTCGGGTCCCCGAAATCCGACATCGAAATCTGGGCTCAATTCCGTGAACAACTCTCTCTCAATTTCAATTTTTCTGAAACTCTCACCAACAGGCGGCTGTTTAGGTATACGCGTATCGACTTAGGGTTGTCCGAGTCTCGACGGTTCCGATCATCGAGAGAAAGAGGGTTTATCACTAATCCCGGGGTCACGATCATTTGGCTCGAGTTCAGGATTGGTTGACCACGAGCACGTTTGGTTAAGCAGAATCACCTGCGATCCCATTTGTGCATCGTTGGCCTTGGCCATACCATTTCCATCACTTTTCCTAAGATCGGCCCCTCACTGGTTCACAATATTCCCTCATTCTTTCTCAAATCGGCTCCCGAGTCGCGACTAAGTCCCTGGTCCACGTACTAGTGTCCTAATTAGCCATTCCTCAATGGTTAGTATCCCAAGAGTGATCAGCTCTGGGCGAGTCGTACTCAAATGAAATGAGAGATAACATTCATTTTATTAATCCCAGAAATTACATCGAAATTCGGGCTGTTACAAAGCTTCTGTTCTCTCAAGGCTTTAAAGACCTGTTTCAAATGAGAAATATGTTCCTCCTCGCTTCGACTATAAACAAGGATATCGTCAAAGTATACAACAACAAATCGACCAATAAAGGAACGAAGAACCTCGTTCATAAGCCTCATGAACGTGCTTGGAGCATTAGAAAGTCCGAATGGCATAACCAACCATTCATATAAACCTCCCTTAGTCTTTCGGAATTATGCCTAATTAGTCCAAGGGCAAATCCGTCCTTTCTCCATTCCGAACCGAAATTCCATTTTTCGCACCCATGCGTCCCATATATGTGTAGACAACTTATTCTGGCGTCAGAATCTTAAAATTAGTCCGTCGGGTCCCCGAAATCCGACATCGAAATCTGGGCTCAATTCCGTGAACAACTCTCTCTCAATTTCAATTTTTCTGAAACTCTCACCAACAGGCGGCTGTTTAGGTATACGCGTATCGACTTAGGGTTGTCCGAGTCTCGACGGTTCCGATCATCGAGAGAAAGAGGGTTTATCACTAATCCCGGGGTCACGATCATTTGGCTCGAGTTCAGGATTGGTTGACCACGAGCACGTTTGGTTAAGCAGAATCACCTGCGATCCCATTTGTGCATCGTTGGCCTTGGCCATACCATTTCCATCACTTTTCCTAAGATCGGCCCCTCACTGGTTCACAATATTCCCTCATTCTTTCTCAAATCGGCTCCCGAGTCGCGACTAAGTCCCTGGTCCACGTACTAGTGTCCTAATTAGCCATTCCTCAATGGTTAGTATCCCAAGAGTGATCAGCTCTGGGCGAGTCGTACTCAAATGAAATGAGAGATAACATTCATTTTATTAATCCCAGAAATTACATCGAAATTCGGGCTGTTACAAAGCTTCTGTTCTCTCAAGGCTTTAAAGACCTGTTTCAAATGAGAAATATGTTCCTCCTCGCTTCGACTATAAACAAGGATATCGTCAAAGTATACAACAACAAATCGACCAATAAAGGAACGAAGAACCTCGTTCATAAGCCTCATGAACGTGCTTGGAGCATTAGAAAGTCCGAATGGCATAACCAACCATTCATATAAACCTCCCTTAGTCTTTCGGAATTATGCCTAATTAGTCCAAGGGCAAATCCGTCCTTTCTCCATTCCGAACCGAAATTCCATTTTTCGCACCCATGCGTCCCATATATGTGTAGACAACTTATTCTGGCGTCAGAATCTTAAAATTAGTCCGTCGGGTCCCCGAAATCCGACATCGAAATCTGGGCTCAATTCCGTGAACAACTCTCTCTCAATTTCAATTTTTCTGAAACTCTCACCAACAGGCGGCTGTTTAGGTATACGCGTATCGACTTAGGGTTGTCCGAGTCTCGACGGTTCCGATCATCGAGAGAAAGAGGGTTTATCACTAATCCCGGGGTCACGATCATTTGGCTCGAGTTCAGGATTGGTTGACCACGAGCACGTTTGGTTAAGCAGAATCACCTGCGATCCCATTTGTGCATCGTTGGCCTTGGCCATACCATTTCCATCACTTTTCCTAAGATCGGCCCCTCACTGGTTCACAATATTCCCTCATTCTTTCTCAAATCGGCTCCCGAGTCGCGACTAAGTCCCTGGTCCACGTACTAGTGTCCTAATTAGCCATTCCTCAATGGTTAGTATCCCAAGAGTGATCAGCTCTGGGCGAGTCGTACTCAAATGAAATGAGAGATAACATTCATTTTATTAATCCCAGAAATTACATCGAAATTCGGGCTGTTACAAAGCTTCTGTTCTCTCAAGGCTTTAAAGACCTGTTTCAAATGAGAAATATGTTCCTCCTCGCTTCGACTATAAACAAGGATATCGTCAAAGTATACAACAACAAATCGACCAATAAAGGAACGAAGAACCTCGTTCATAAGCCTCATGAACGTGCTTGGAGCATTAGAAAGTCCGAATGGCATAACCAACCATTCATATAAACCTCCCTTAGTCTTTCGGAATTATGCCTAATTAGTCCAAGGGCAAATCCGTCCTTTCTCCATTCCGAACCGAAATTCCATTTTTCGCACCCATGCGTCCCATATATGTGTAGACAACTTATTCTGGCGTCAGAATCTTAAAATTAGTCCGTCGGGTCCCCGAAATCCGACATCGAAATCTGGGCTCAATTCCGTGAACAACTCTCTGTCAATTTCAATTTTTCTGAAACTCTCACCAACAGGCGGCTGTTTAGGTATACGCGTATCGACTTAGGGTTGTCCGAGTCTCGACGGTTCCGATCATCGAGAGAAAGAGGGTTTATCACTAATCCCGGGGTCACGATCATTTGGCTCGAGTTCAGGATTGGTTGACCACGAGCACGTTTGGTTAAGCAGAATCACCTGCGATCCCATTTGTGCATCGTTGGCCTTGGCCATACCATTTCCATCACTTTTCCTAAGATCGGCCCCTCACTGGTTCACAATATTCCCTCATTCTTTCTCAAATCGGCTCCCGAGTCGCGACTAAGTCCCTGGTCCACGTACTAGTGTCCTAATTAGCCATTCCTCAATGGTTAGTATCCCAAGAGTGATCAGCTCTGGGCGAGTCGTACTCAAATGAAATGAGAGATAACATTCATTTTATTAATCCCAGAAATTACATCGAAATTCGGGCTGTTACAAAGCTTCTGTTCTCTCAAGGCTTTAAAGACCTGTTTCAAATGAGAAATATGTTCCTCCTCGCTTCGACTATAAACAAGGATATCGTCAAAGTATACAACAACAAATCGACCAATAAAGGAACGAAGAACCTCGTTCATAAGCCTCATGAACGTGCTTGGAGCATTAGAAAGTCCGAATGGCATAACCAACCATTCATATAAACCTCCCTTAGTCTTTCGGAATTATGCCTAATTAGTCCAAGGGCAAATCCGTCCTTTCTCCATTCCGAACCGAAATTCCATTTTTCGCACCCATGCGTCCCATATATGTGTAGACAACTTATTCTGGCGTCAGAATCTTAAAATTAGTCCGTCGGGTCCCCGAAATCCGACATCGAAATCTGGGCTCAATTCCGTGAACAACTCTCTCTCAATTTCAATTTTTCTGAAACTCTCACCAACAGGCGGCTGTTTAGGTATACGCGTATCGACTTAGGGTTGTCCGAGTCTCGACGGTTCCGATCATCGAGAGAAAGAGGGTTTATCACTAATCCCGGGGTCACGATCATTTGGCTCGAGTTCAGGATTGGTTGACCACGAGCACGTTTGGTTAAGCAGAATCACCTGCGATCCCATTTGTGCATCGTTGGCCTTGGCCATACCATTTCCATCACTTTTCCTAAGATCGGCCCCTCACTGGTTCACAATATTCCCTCATTCTTTCTCAAATCGGCTCCCGAGTCGCGACTAAGTCCCTGGTCCACGTACTAGTGTCCTAATTAGCCATTCCTCAATGGTTAGTATCCCAAGAGTGATCAGCTCTGGGCGAGTCGTACTCAAATGAAATGAGAGATAACATTCATTTTATTAATCCCAGAAATTACATCGAAATTCGGGCTGTTACAAAGCTTCTGTTCTCTCAAGGCTTTAAAGACCTGTTTCAAATGAGAAATATGTTCCTCCTCGCTTCGACTATAAACAAGGATATCGTCAAAGTATACAACAACAAATCGACCAATAAAGGAACGAAGAACCTCGTTCATAAGCCTCATGAACGTGCTTGGAGCATTAGAAAGTCCGAATGGCATAACCAACCATTCATATAAACCTCCCTTAGTCTTTCGGAATTATGCCTAATTAGTCCAAGGGCAAATCCGTCCTTTCTCCATTCCGAACCGAAATTCCATTTTTCGCACCCATGCGTCCCATATATGTGTAGACAACTTATTCTGGCGTCAGAATCTTAAAATTAGTCCGTCGGGTCCCCGAAATCCGACATCGAAATCTGGGCTCAATTCCGTGAACAACTCTCTGTCAATTTCAATTTTTCTGAAACTCTCACCAACAGGCGGCTGTTTAGGTATACGCGTATCGACTTAGGGTTGTCCGAGTCTCGACGGTTCCGATCATCGAGAGAAAGAGGGTTTATCACTAATCCCGGGGTCACGATCATTTGGCTCGAGTTCAGGATTGGTTGACCACGAGCACGTTTGGTTAAGCAGAATCACCTGCGATCCCATTTGTGCATCGTTGGCCTTGGCCATACCATTTCCATCACTTTTCCTAAGATCGGCCCCTCACTGGTTCACAATATTCCCTCATTCTTTCTCAAATCGGCTCCCGAGTCGCGACTAAGTCCCTGGTCCACGTACTAGTGTCCTAATTAGCCATTCCTCAATGGTTAGTATCCCAAGAGTGATCAGCTCTGGGCGAGTCGTACTCAAATGAAATGAGAGATAACATTCATTTTATTAATCCCAGAAATTACATCGAAATTCGGGCTGTTACAAAGCTTCTGTTCTCTCAAGGCTTTAAAGACCTGTTTCAAATGAGAAATATGTTCCTCCTCGCTTCGACTATAAACAAGGATATCGTCAAAGTATACAACAACAAATCGACCAATAAAGGAACGAAGAACCTCGTTCATAAGCCTCATGAACGTGCTTGGAGCATTAGAAAGTCCGAATGGCATAACCAACCATTCATATAAACCTCCCTTAGTCTTTCGGAATTATGCCTAATTAGTCCAAGGGCAAATCCGTCCTTTCTCCATTCCGAACCGAAATTCCATTTTTCGCACCCATGCGTCCCATATATGTGTAGACAACTTATTCTGGCGTCAGAATCTTAAAATTAGTCCGTCGGGTCCCCGAAATCCGACATCGAAATCTGGGCTCAATTCCGTGAACAACTCTCTCTCAATTTCAATTTTTCTGAAACTCTCACCAACAGGCGGCTGTTTAGGTATACGCGTATCGACTTAGGGTTGTCCGAGTCTCGACGGTTCCGATCATCGAGAGAAAGAGGGTTTATCACTAATCCCGGGGTCACGATCATTTGGCTCGAGTTCAGGATTGGTTGACCACGAGCACGTTTGGTTAAGCAGAATCACCTGCGATCCCATTTGTGCATCGTTGGCCTTGGCCATACCATTTCCATCACTTTTCCTAAGATCGGCCCCTCACTGGTTCACAATATTCCCTCATTCTTTCTCAAATCGGCTCCCGAGTCGCGACTAAGTCCCTGGTCCACGTACTAGTGTCCTAATTAGCCATTCCTCAATGGTTAGTATCCCAAGAGTGATCAGCTCTGGGCGAGTCGTACTCAAATGAAATGAGAGATAACATTCATTTTATTAATCCCAGAAATTACATCGAAATTCGGGCTGTTACAAAGCTTCTGTTCTCTCAAGGCTTTAAAGACCTGTTTCAAATGAGAAATATGTTCCTCCTCGCTTCGACTATAAACAAGGATATCGTCAAAGTATACAACAACAAATCGACCAATAAAGGAACGAAGAACCTCGTTCATAAGCCTCATGAACGTGCTTGGAGCATTAGAAAGTCCGAATGGCATAACCAACCATTCATATAAACCTCCCTTAGTCTTTCGGAATTATGCCTAATTAGTCCAAGGGCAAATCCGTCCTTTCTCCATTCCGAACCGAAATTCCATTTTTCGCACCCATGCGTCCCATATATGTGTAGACAACTTATTCTGGCGTCAGAATCTTAAAATTAGTCCGTCGGGTCCCCGAAATCCGACATCGAAATCTGGGCTCAATTCCGTGAACAACTCTCTCTCAATTTCAATTTTTCTGAAACTCTCACCAACAGGCGGCTGTTTAGGTATACGCGTATCGACTTAGGGTTGTCCGAGTCTCGACGGTTCCGATCATCGAGAGAAAGAGGGTTTATCACTAATCCCGGGGTCACGATCATTTGGCTCGAGTTCAGGATTGGTTGACCACGAGCACGTTTGGTTAAGCAGAATCACCTGCGATCCCATTTGTGCATCGTTGGCCTTGGCCATACCATTTCCATCACTTTTCCTAAGATCGGCCCCTCACTGGTTCACAATATTCCCTCATTCTTTCTCAAATCGGCTCCCGAGTCGCGACTAAGTCCCTGGTCCACGTACTAGTGTCCTAATTAGCCATTCCTCAATGGTTAGTATCCCAAGAGTGATCAGCTCTGGGCGAGTCGTACTCAAATGAAATGAGAGATAACATTCATTTTATTAATCCCAGAAATTACATCGAAATTCGGGCTGTTACAAAGCTTCTGTTCTCTCAAGGCTTTAAAGACCTGTTTCAAATGAGAAATATGTTCCTCCTCGCTTCGACTATAAACAAGGATATCGTCAAAGTATACAACAACAAATCGACCAATAAAGGAACGAAGAACCTCGTTCATAAGCCTCATGAACGTGCTTGGAGCATTAGAAAGTCCGAATGGCATAACCAACCATTCATATAAACCTCCCTTAGTCTTTCGGAATTATGCCTAATTAGTCCAAGGGCAAATCCGTCCTTTCTCCATTCCGAACCGAAATTCCATTTTTCGCACCCATGCGTCCCATATATGTGTAGACAACTTATTCTGGCGTCAGAATCTTAAAATTAGTCCGTCGGGTCCCCGAAATCCGACATCGAAATCTGGGCTCAATTCCGTGAACAACTCTCTCTCAATTTCAATTTTTCTGAAACTCTCACCAACAGGCGGCTGTTTAGGTATACGCGTATCGACTTAGGGTTGTCCGAGTCTCGACGGTTCCGATCATCGAGAGAAAGAGGGTTTATCACTAATCCCGGGGTCACGATCATTTGGCTCGAGTTCAGGATTGGTTGACCACGAGCACGTTTGGTTAAGCAGAATCACCTGCGATCCCATTTGTGCATCGTTGGCCTTGGCCATACCATTTCCATCACTTTTCCTAAGATCGGCCCCTCACTGGTTCACAATATTCCCTCATTCTTTCTCAAATCGGCTCCCGAGTCGCGACTAAGTCCCTGGTCCACGTACTAGTGTCCTAATTAGCCATTCCTCAATGGTTAGTATCCCAAGAGTGATCAGCTCTGGGCGAGTCGTACTCAAATGAAATGAGAGATAACATTCATTTTATTAATCCCAGAAATTACATCGAAATTCGGGCTGTTACAAAGCTTCTGTTCTCTCAAGGCTTTAAAGACCTGTTTCAAATGAGAAATATGTTCCTCCTCGCTTCGACTATAAACAAGGATATCGTCAAAGTATACAACAACAAATCGACCAATAAAGGAACGAAGAACCTCGTTCATAAGCCTCATGAACGTGCTTGGAGCATTAGAAAGTCCGAATGGCATAACCAACCATTCATATAAACCTCCCTTAGTCTTTCGGAATTATGCCTAATTAGTCCAAGGGCAAATCCGTCCTTTCTCCATTCCGAACCGAAATTCCATTTTTCGCACCCATGCGTCCCATATATGTGTAGACAACTTATTCTGGCGTCAGAATCTTAAAATTAGTCCGTCGGGTCCCCGAAATCCGACATCGAAATCTGGGCTCAATTCCGTGAACAACTCTCTCTCAATTTCAATTTTTCTGAAACTCTCACCAACAGGCGGCTGTTTAGGTATACGCGTATCGACTTAGGGTTGTCCGAGTCTCGACGGTTCCGATCATCGAGAGAAAGAGGGTTTATCACTAATCCCGGGGTCACGATCATTTGGCTCGAGTTCAGGATTGGTTGACCACGAGCACGTTTGGTTAAGCAGAATCACCTGCGATCCCATTTGTGCATCGTTGGCCTTGGCCATACCATTTCCATCACTTTTCCTAAGATCGGCCCCTCACTGGTTCACAATATTCCCTCATTCTTTCTCAAATCGGCTCCCGAGTCGCGACTAAGTCCCTGGTCCACGTACTAGTGTCCTAATTAGCCATTCCTCAATGGTTAGTATCCCAAGAGTGATCAGCTCTGGGCGAGTCGTACTCAAATGAAATGAGAGATAACATTCATTTTATTAATCCCAGAAATTACATCGAAATTCGGGCTGTTACAAAGCTTCTGTTCTCTCAAGGCTTTAAAGACCTGTTTCAAATGAGAAATATGTTCCTCCTCGCTTCGACTATAAACAAGGATATCGTCAAAGTATACAACAACAAATCGACCAATAAAGGAACGAAGAACCTCGTTCATAAGCCTCATGAACGTGCTTGGAGCATTAGAAAGTCCGAATGGCATAACCAACCATTCATATAAACCTCCCTTAGTCTTTCGGAATTATGCCTAATTAGTCCAAGGGCAAATCCGTCCTTTCTCCATTCCGAACCGAAATTCCATTTTTCGCACCCATGCGTCCCATATATGTGTAGACAACTTATTCTGGCGTCAGAATCTTAAAATTAGTCCGTCGGGTCCCCGAAATCCGACATCGAAATCTGGGCTCAATTCCGTGAACAACTCTCTGTCAATTTCAATTTTTCTGAAACTCTCACCAACAGGCGGCTGTTTAGGTATACGCGTATCGACTTAGGGTTGTCCGAGTCTCGACGGTTCCGATCATCGAGAGAAAGAGGGTTTATCACTAATCCCGGGGTCACGATCATTTGGCTCGAGTTCAGGATTGGTTGACCACGAGCACGTTTGGTTAAGCAGAATCACCTGCGATCCCATTTGTGCATCGTTGGCCTTGGCCATACCATTTCCATCACTTTTCCTAAGATCGGCCCCTCACTGGTTCACAATATTCCCTCATTCTTTCTCAAATCGGCTCCCGAGTCGCGACTAAGTCCCTGGTCCACGTACTAGTGTCCTAATTAGCCATTCCTCAATGGTTAGTATCCCAAGAGTGATCAGCTCTGGGCGAGTCGTACTCAAATGAAATGAGAGATAACATTCATTTTATTAATCCCAGAAATTACATCGAAATTCGGGCTGTTACAAAGCTTCTGTTCTCTCAAGGCTTTAAAGACCTGTTTCAAATGAGAAATATGTTCCTCCTCGCTTCGACTATAAACAAGGATATCGTCAAAGTATACAACAACAAATCGACCAATAAAGGAACGAAGAACCTCGTTCATAAGCCTCATGAACGTGCTTGGAGCATTAGAAAGTCCGAATGGCATAACCAACCATTCATATAAACCTCCCTTAGTCTTTCGGAATTATGCCTAATTAGTCCAAGGGCAAATCCGTCCTTTCTCCATTCCGAACCGAAATTCCATTTTTCGCACCCATGCGTCCCATATATGTGTAGACAACTTATTCTGGCGTCAGAATCTTAAAATTAGTCCGTCGGGTCCCCGAAATCCGACATCGAAATCTGGGCTCAATTCCGTGAACAACTCTCTGTCAATTTCAATTTTTCTGAAACTCTCACCAACAGGCGGCTGTTTAGGTATACGCGTATCGACTTAGGGTTGTCCGAGTCTCGACGGTTCCGATCATCGAGAGAAAGAGGGTTTATCACTAATCCCGGGGTCACGATCATTTGGCTCGAGTTCAGGATTGGTTGACCACGAGCACGTTTGGTTAAGCAGAATCACCTGCGATCCCATTTGTGCATCGTTGGCC
>JASUUC010000082.1:0-20564 GCA_031216235.1 Syzygium jambos | reverse complement strand
GCCTCCGTCAGTGTGTTATTTGCTGTCGAAACGAAGGCCCGGAGAGCCTTTACGACCAAGTAGACCAAATGCCACCTCCTCAGGGCGTTGCCAGTATGGAGGAGAGTCGGTTGCTGCGACTCGACATCTTGATCGTCAACCGCACATGCCTTAATTGCAGTGTCATTTCTTGTCGACATGAGAATTGAATTCGTCCTCAGGACCAGGAAGACCCGTCGCCACCGTCTCCTCGGGGCTCCACCGGTATTGGCGAGGAGGTTCTCTTGCTGAGACTCCATGTCCTGGTCATCCGCAAAGCTCTTCTGTGACATCTCTGAATGGAGTTTCGCGTTGATCAACTGGCAAAAAGAAAACGAGTCACACTTCCAGGTAATTAGTTAAGAATCATGACTGAAGAATTATATAGCACGTAGTCTCTCTCTCTCTCTCTCTCTCTCTCTCTCTCTCTCTCTCTCTCTCTCTCTCCACTGAACTGAACGTTGAGCAATGAAGCTTGCTGCAAGCCCCTTCTTATAGAGATGATGGGTCATGGGGTCATCAGCAAAGCTCTTCTGCAACAGCTCTGAAGGGAGTTTTCACGTTGATCGACAGGCAAAAAGAGAAACGGTCGCACCTCCATCTCTCTCTCTCTCTCTCTCTCTCTAGAAGAATATGCGTCAAGACTGGTATACAGCGATGGAGGTCGCATCCCTAATTATAGAGATGATGGGGGTTGAAAACTAGGGGAAAAGTAAAAAAAAAAAAAGTTGAAAAGTCAATCAAAGAAGCGAAAAAAGTAGACCTCGGCCATTAAAAGGGAAAAGGGGTCGCTTCGCCGAGAGCTCGCAGAAACAGAAAAGTAAAAGAGAGGAAGGAAAGAAACAAGGAAGAAGGAAGAACAAGGGAAAAAGAGAGAAGGCTTTGCGCGTACCCGCCGCGGATGCCTCTCCAAGTCAATTCAACATCGTATCGCAGCATCTAATAAATGCTTGAACCCCTCATTCGTCCAATTAAAAAAGTTTTCCAAGTTAGAGCTTAAATTCAAAATTTTATGAAATTAGAGCTGCGTAGTCCGATTTTTGAAATGTTGAGTTACGAAATTCATGAAAATGATGAATTATGTCATTGTAGAGCTATGGGGTTTGATGGAGGTTGATTTGAAGAGACGATTTAGTCGAAGCAAAATTTTAAGGTTTCGCGCATGTGTTCAATGTTGCATTTAGGCTTAGATAATCGCTTTGAGTTAGCGATTTGTTGTCGCCTAGGAGTCGTTTTATTAGCATTTAAGCTTAGTATAGCCGTTTTGTAGTTGAGGTAGTGGTTTTCTTGGTTTTGACGTCGATTCTCGTTTAATTGTTAGGATTACAAGATCGTCGGTTAAAGTGAACGTCGTTGTTTGGTTTTTGGGCATTCTTAGGTGAGTGGTGATATTTCTTTTATAAATATGTAAACCCGTGTTTTGAAAGTGATATAGATTTGAGTATCATATGAGTTATTCAAGCATATTTGTTGCATAAAATCGGGATCGGCCATTTGCTACTTTTTGGTTATTTGGGAATGGTTTGAAAAATGATTTCGTAAAGCCATTTCGAAATGTTATAGGTTTAAGAAATGGATTCCGTAATGATTTGAGAAATGCCTTATGAAACGTATTTTGTTTGATAAACGAAGATTGAGAAAGATTATATATTTGGTTTGTGAAACTAGTTTGTGATTTGATTCTAAGGGCCCATTTGGTAACGTGCCAAACAGTAAAAATTTCTGTTCTTTTATTCCCAGAAATAGTTTGGAAACAGAAATGCGTTTGGTAAATTTTTTGTTCCCGAGCACATTTTTACAAAAATTTTTGCCCAGAAACAGTTTTGGAAGAGAAGCAAGAAGTAAAACAAAGTTGCTTCTTGTTTCTCGGCACAATTTTGAGAATTAGTTTTTTTTTCTTTTTCTTTTTTTTTGTTTTCTTATTTTTGTTTTGCTTTTCTTCATTGGCCATGGCCGATTGCCGGCAGCCGGCGACCGGCCACAACCCAGGGCCGGCGAGGGCGTCACGGCCCTCGCCGGCCGCCGGCAGAGGTGAGGGTCCCCCTCGCCGGCGAGGGCGAGGGCTGGACCCTCGCCGCCTGGGCGAGCCGCCTCGCCGTCGGCCATGGCGAGGGCGGCCTCGCCCAGATCGGGCGAGGCCGAGCCTCGCTGTCGGTCATCAAGCAAGGCCGACCCTCGCCGTCGCAACCCACGGCGAGGTCGGCTTCGCCGTGGGTCGCGACAGCGAGGCTCGGCCTCGCTCGATCTGGGCGAGGCCGCCCTCGCCATGGTCGACGGCGAGGCGGCTCGCCCAGGCGGCGAGGGTCCAGCCCTCGCCCTCGCCAGCGAGGGTCGTGACGCCCTCGCCGGCCTTAGGCTGTGGCCGGTCGCCGGCGATCGGCCATGGCCAAGGAAGAAAATATTGAGAAAGAAAAAAAATTTATTAAACAAATCAAAATATTATTAATAAAAAAAAATTTTGTGTAGTTATCAAACGCATTTATGTTCTTTTCTACTCTAGGAATAGAAATTTTGGACAGTTTATCAAACGCCTTCAAATGCTCAGAAATTGTTTCCAGGCACAGAATAAAAAAAAATCATTTCTGTTCAGAAATAGTTCTCGGGCACAAAATGGTATTCATGCACATCCTAAATTGGCTTGTGAATTGTGAAGGATGTTGTTCTAAGTTTGTGTTGGTACTTAATATCATTGTGAGCCCATTGAGGGGCTTGTGCATATGCACATACTAGTTTAGGATATTATTATGGGCTAAGCCTCCGGCAATATAGGTGAAGACCTAATCAAGGGGAGAATCTTGATCGCCTTATCATAGGGTGTTATAACTAAGTTATCATGGTTAGATATTTGAGCACGAGTTTGGTCAATTGAGTGAACCATTGACATGTTATTTGAGTTTGGTCAATGGAGTAGACCATTGACATGTAATTTAATATTAGTCAATGGAATGGACCATCGTTGTGCGGTTTCATGAGATTAATCAATAAAATAGACTATTGATATGCAAGTTGGTGAGATTAATCAATAGACTAGACCATTGATATTTGTCATTATGTTATTGATTTAACTAATGTTTTCTTATATGTAAAGGTTATGTTAAAGCGATATCATCATTCTTATCTTGTATGTGTATTATATACTTGATTTGAGACAAGTGAGTTTTGATATTGTTTTAGTAAATGTGAATAGTGAATGTTCGATCTCCTTAGAAGATATGCATTACTCACTAAGTTATGGTTGCTCATCCTTCTTTTTTCCAAATCTTTTCAGGTCCTTCAATTAGCGATCAACAAAGTGATAGCGATATCGACAGAGATTTTTTGGAATTGATTCTTTGGCCGTGTCCCTCCCTCATTCCGTAAGGATTTGGGGCGTGGGAAAAACTAAGAAGCGCGTTCTAAGCTTAAGGGACATGCCTGACTAAATTTTGTCTGAATCTCCACGCTACCTCGGCATCCTTCCTTCGTCGTCATTTCCGTGTAAAGATTCGCAGCATGTCTTTTCAACCTTCTTCTTACTTTCCCATCACTGCGGTATTTTCATTTCAATTTTTTTGGATTTCTAAATGAAGTATGAATGTCTTTTAATTCTTTTCCTGTATTTATAATCTACTTATAACTCTCCCTTCAAAATTTAAAAGTATAACCTATGATTTAGTTTCGCTGAATTATGAAAAAAATGAGGTAACATGTCAATGTATATATATCATTTGAAAGTCTCGAGCGTTTCGGGGTTAAATAGAAGTCAGCGCAAATACTTCTAATTATGAGTTTGTCATATAATACTTATGAAAGATTCATGTAGAACAGATGCAATTAACACCATGAGAGTTTATAGGTTGTGAAAATACATATATAGATACACACATATACATATACATGTACTTTGTGAAAGAAAATATGTGTGAGAGAGAGGTAGAGACATTTTATAGTGATTCTTAGCGTGTGCTTGTTTATGGGGAAATTTCATAATAAAGAAAAACACTTTGCGGGAAATCATTTTCCAGCAAAATGTTTTCCCATTTTCAGGTTAGGGAATTCGTTTCCTAACTTTAACAATGCATTTTTTCTTTGACCATGAATTGTATTCTATTGACCGATTATTTTCAGCAAACCAAGTGCGTGAAAGTTTAGAAAATTAATTTGCGGAAAATTTTTATACTCAAACAAACACACCCTTAATAAAAGTCGCAGGGCATTCATATGAAGGAATAAGATTTTGATACTTTAGCATAGGTCTAAAGCATGGAAAAATGCAATTGGGGAGGCAAATAGAGGTATAGAAAATTTAAACTCGGGACATCTTACTCTAACACCGTGTTAGATTTGGTGAGATCAGTGCCAACTATTCTAAAAATTCAAGCTGTTAGATGAATGCGTGCTTCAAATTAATTAAATATTCTAGTAAAGAAAAAATTAAGAGGGGGTCCCATGATAGGTCCAGGATGCAAGAGCATATTGTGTTCGTGACCGGTCGGGGCTTGCAAAATCGACCTTGCGTGTATGCGCGTTTCGCCAAGTCTCGCGGTGATTTTCCAGGCAACTGCATGACATCAACCCAATGCTCAACCTCGAGAAATAAACCATGTATCATTGCATTCCCACATCGGCCGTCCTCCGAGAAGAACCAGGCGAACGCAAAGCCAATTTTAACCTTTCTTTCACGGAGTGATGTGCTTTCCTCTCGCTGGATTGGAAGCTGTAGACGGGTCGAATTTGCTCGTGTTTACGAAAATCGAGAAAAGCTAGATATCGCAGGTCGAGGACGAGCACGAGGATGAGTAGTCTCCCTCATACTTTCTAATATTGGCTTTATCTCAAAGTTTACTTTTTGGATGGAATAGACATCGTTTTTTGTTTTGTTATCACACTCATCAACTCATTGGCGGGCATCTCGCCCGAGCGACACCCGACGAGGCCAACCCTAGCACAAACGACGCCTATCCTCGCCGGCACTCGCCCTCACCCGGGCAAGGGCCACCATCACTTGTGCAAGGGCTGGCAACCATGGCCGTGGAAAATGGAGGAAAAAAAACAAGAGGAAAAAAATAAAGAAAAAATTTAAAAAAACTCGAAAATTATTAAAATATTATTTTAAAAAATGTCAACATTAGCATCAGCAAACATCCACATCAGCAATATCCAGCCAAAATTAGCCGAGAGGATTGAATTGGCACTAGGTCAAAAGGTTTAGGATTAAATTGACACTAATACAATAGATTTAAGACTTTTCTAACACTTTTCCCGTAGGACAACAAGTGTGCTAGCATAAGACTTACATATTCCCATGTTTACACCAAAAAATTACCTTTATCAACATATGATAAACTTAGTTGATGAGAGCAGAGTTTGGTCATTTATAAACAGAATTATCGACAACTCAATAGATCGACAGCTTGAAGGAATCAACAAAAAGTGGAGTTGATAATCTTAGATCAACCGTCAAAGGAGTAATAGGCAATGTAGTGGAATAAAGCAACCGTTAAGATAGTGGAGTTGAAGAAACTGCTACAATAGTGGAGTTAATCGTCAAAGGAGTAACAGGCAATGTAGTGGAATAAAGCAACTGTCAAGATAGTGGAGTCGAAGAAACTGCCACGGTAGTAGAGTTAATGTAACCATCAATGTAACCGGTTGATTGTAGCATTTGTTTGTTTGTAACCTTCAATGATAATCGTCGATTGTAGGCTTTAAATAGTCATATCGTACTCTTCGGAGGCCCCCCACGCACAACAAACAAACATGTTATATTTCAATTCTTGCACTATAATTATAGTTTCCATACTCGAGTCATCGATTGAATTTTGTCATGTTTCTTTGCTGTAATTTTTCAAATTCACATTGTTGGTTAAATTTTGGCATGTATCTTTGCTGTATATCATGAGTGCATCGTCGTCGATTAAATTCTATCGTTGCATCTTTAAGTTCTCAGATTTTGCCATCGATGACATTTGGTTCCGTTCAAAGTGATTACGTTGTCCGGTTTTGTTGTCAACTAAATTCCGGCACGGTTTATATACGTTCAATTCTGCTTGAAGTGAAGTAATTGATTATCTTGTCTACTTGTGATATTTCCTGTTCAGAATAGCCACAGAACATGTCTCCTTTAATAAAACCAAATAACGACTTTCGGTGAAAAATGTTTTGTCGCGGAGTCTATTTCCAATCAATCATCGCCAACATGACGTCATCCGTCATGTGTGGCACGACCATGACAACCGTTATTTCTAGCCAAAATTAGTCAAAAGAACTACATTGGCAAATCGTCAAGAAGGTTTAGGATTAAATTGTTAAAATTTAAAAGTTTATAACTAAATTGGTCACCGTATAATAGATTTAGGACTTTTTGGATAATTATCCCCTGCAAAATTATAGGAGACAAAATCGAATCTCAAAGCTTGAAACTTTGAATTTTATTCCTTTGAAAGATTTTCTTGTGGGGATGCATCTGATTTGTGGTATCGGCTCTTTCCCGCCCTTTTTTAATGGCGATTTTAATGCTTTTCGCTATTGTTTGAATACTCATTTATAATCTAGCTGTCATATAATCATTTTCTCGTATTAATTTTGAAGATCAATCGTGATTACTATTACCTGGCAATATTCTTGTCCAAGAACATTCTATTGAATCGAGTCGATTGCATTAAAAAAAAATTTTGATTGTGGAACAATGCTAAATCTCGTACCGAAAAGACTAACAATATGATCACTTTAATTTTTAATTATTCGTCGTAGACCATGGTGGGTGGTTCCATGTAAAGAAAGTTTTCTAGATTCAAGGATTTTCTTTGTACTTTCCTTCTTTCTTGCTTAACTCCATGTGGAAAAATACATGATTTAACGCTTAGATTGAAACCAAACAAATTGCCACTCTGTGAAACCAAGTTTTTTTTTTATTTTTCTAATTTGTTGACCGTTCTTATGCTAACAGTGACATGATTCAACTTTGTCTTTTTGAGTATGTTACAGAAATTCACGCATTTCAGCGGATCATGCGATAGACCAATTAATGAATGCCCGTCTAAGACCATTTATAGAAAAGTAGAAAGAAAATAGAGAGAACATACCAAGATTTACATAGTGTTTTTCAAGTCGATACTTATATTTATGGGAAGAGCAGCCATAAAAGTTTCATGGTAAATCCAGATAATTACAAGTACAATTGCACAAGATCTCAAGTGTTTCCCAGCTGTCGAACCAAGTAATCTCATAAGTGTTTTCACACAATTACAAGTTAGATCTAGGCTCATGACCTTAGATATAAGAGAGAGAGAGAGAGAGAGAGGAAAAGCAGTTTGGGGGCTCAATGGCGGAATTGCGTGAGGCTTAGACGAAAGCGAGACTGGGTTGGGTGAGTTTGCCGGGGCAAATGAGAGCAAGTAACAACTTTTTACCTCGTTAATTTACTTTTTTTTAATTTGATATTATATTCTATTCAAATAACAAATTGACGTAAAGAGCTTAAAGTGAGTTAAATAGGTATGTACAAATTTTCATAGGTCGGGTATAATATGGATGTGTTTTAATAATACGAATTGAGTTGAGTATTGGTTGGATCCATGTCTGGTTGAGTATGGCTTGTTAATTTTATATTGCATTAAAATGGGCCAAGATGAATTAAATGGTCATTTTGGGTTAGACGGTTTTTTACCCAATCTGCCCATTTGACGAGATTAGTGGTAAGCTAGACAAACCAATTATGCAAACAAAAAGAAATTAAGCCACATGTCCAAAGATCTCACAAAGGTCTGTTTCCCTTAAAAAAACCCTCCAACATTCCAAATCATGCCTCAAACTTTTTTTGTCTATGCCTAAACCTCAAGCTTTAGATCTAATCCCAAAATTGCACCAAACGTTTTTTGTTTAAAAACAATGCTACACTTTAAGTTTTGTCCCAAATCTGCCTTGAATTTTATTTTTTCTAAAAAAAAATCATCAACTTTCAATTTCTTCTCAAATATGATCCAACCCCAACTTGACGTGACGTTTTCACATAGAAAACAAATGCACATCAACATGGTGACAAGGAAAATTATCTCCAAAATGTAACCGTTTTACGATATGAAAATTACGGACGACTAATGGTGATTTTTGGAAAGAGGGCTAACTGGGCAAATTTGGTATTAGAGAAAAAATTGGTGGATTTTCTCTTAGACAAAAAATAGTTTAGGTAAATTTGGGGCTGGACCTAAAGTTAGGGATTTTTTTTTTTTTGACAAAGAATAGTTCGAGGCAGATTTGGATTGAACCTAAAGTTTGAGGTTTATTTTTATACAAAAAAAATTTCGGAGCAGAATTAGGATTAAACATAAAATTTCAGGTTTTTTAGGGAATTAGGCTTAATTACGAATTGTTGCATGTGGATAATTTTTTGCTCAATCCAAGAAAATGTTTGAACTTTTACCTCCGACCCATGAAAGGGTAAAAGGCAACAAAAACCCTAAATTATGCCCACCATGACACATTTACCCTAAATTAAAAATTGTATCTGTGTGACACATTTATCCTTTATCAAAGTTCTGTTAATGAGAATTGTTAAAAATTTGCCTACATGGACACCCAAAAACAAATAATGTTGATATGGTGCGCCATGTGGCTTATGTAAAATAAAAATGAGGTTGTTTTTATTGAAAAATCATTTAACAGAACATTAACGGAGGGTCAATGTGTTACATAGGTATAAATTTGGAGTTTTTTGTGTCATAAGAAAAAATTTTGGATAAATGTGTCACAGCGAATATAGTTTGAGATTTTTTGTAACTTTTTCCTCGTGAAATGAAAGCTACATTTGAATTCGTTGTTTAAGATTTTGCATGGCCATTACAGTGGACAACAACTGTTAACATGATTGCCACTTCAAAGCACAACTTTGCATTATTAAACTAATAAATGGAATAGAGTTTTGTTTTTCGTTTCTACAAAGCAAGATCACTCATCTTTCCATCACTGAAACGACAAACGTGTGTCCGATAATGGTCAAACTCACCAGAAATGGAGAGGCCGTTGACTTTGACCAGCTTCCTGGACCGACTGGTGCGTCAACTGCGCTCGCTTGCAGGTGGTAGTTTCAAATTCATGTCTGCGCTTTTGATTTCTCGAGATTTCGGCTGTATAATTATAAGCTCAGTTAGTGATTGAGTTCAATCGAAGCTGAGCTCGGAACGAGGACTTTGGTCGCCTTCCATTGAAGTTCTTTTGCTGCTGGTTTGCCAAACCGTTCCTTCTACTGGGTTTTGTTCGAGATCTGTTATCTGATATTGCACGCGTTGAGAGTTAATGCTTCTTTGAAATGAAGAAGAATGATTGCGTGAATCAAAGATAGGAAGAAGAAGGAGAAGGAAGGAGAATGTGAGTACAGAACTGTCAATGGTTAATCGTCTTATTTTGTCCACACCGTTGTTCATAACTGTTGATTAGATGAATTAGTGATGTGCATTAACTAAAAGTTGCAAGGGTCCTTGTCGAGCATCTTATACTGAATGATAGTAGATACTTTTTTGGGGGTTAATTCGCTAGTTTCCTCGATGCTGTTGTTGGTGATTAGGTGATGAGGCAAGCTGTGAATTTGCTTAAGTCTTGTACAAAACAGCATTCCTTAATGAAGGTTGCCAATGGAAAATGTGTTGAGCCATTGACACCAAACATGGGCGTTAAGGAGCCGTCAACTGCTCACAGGACAGAGAATCGAATAGCGATGGAGTTTCAAACCAGTTTCTGTCTCCCTCTCGGCTAAGCTCAGTTGCAGATGCTCCTCTTATCTTAATGATTTCACCTACTTGTAAGCATCTATTCACAGTCCGAACTCCTGTTTCATTTGTGATGGAAGATTCCTGTATAAAAACTTACGATCATCTTTTGTTACTATTTGCTTCCTCTCTATATATTGAATAATCTCTGATTCTTACAATTGCAGCTATTTTACTTGCTCACATGCTTATGAAACTGTACATTCTGAAGATCTCTTACATAGGTTTCAGATACTTTGTAAGACTTTTCCGGAAATTAACTGTCACCACACTGAAAGAAGTGCTAATAAGAGGCAATTTGCAGAAAATATATATGCTATCAAAATGAAAGAGGGGCGATTTCATAGTTTAATGTAAGAAAAAATGAAGAAAAGAGAAAAATTGAAAGAAAAAAGGATTGATTGGGAGATATAGATGGCTATCATTATGGTTCTTTAAATGTTTTACATTGCCATGTGAATGAGCAATTCTAGACAACTAATCAGTACAGCTGCTAAACCATGTCAATGAACTGAATCATTCCGTCTGACTCACTTCTATCGTGCATCGTCCTAATCCACCTTATTTACACTGTCATGTACCCTTATTCAGTTCTTCCATCTCTTGCAGACAAAATATTAACTCTGGTATGTTGGATCTTCAACTTGCTGCATGAGTGGAAGCTCGAGATAGCCAGCAGGTTCTGGGACAGCTGAGGTTAGGTTTCTGTTATCTCTGACAACTGAACCTGGTGGCTTTGTCACCCACTTTTTTATCATCAGGAGTGTGCACTTTCCAGCTAAGTCGATGCACCATGAGGTTATCCCAAGAAGCAGACACATTCCCCATTCTGCATATGTCAATGTTGAATCACCTGCAATGATGTGTGCTATCTCAAGAAATGCAACCTGCAACAACAAAGTTGCAACCATACCCACCCAAAACCATTTACTACGATGGACCCCTCTGAAGATGTTCTTCTTTTCAGGCTCTCGTGCATTGAACTTGTTGAATACCTGACATAGAAAAAAGCTGTTGAATATCACAGTCTCAATTGACTTCTCATTTAGCCTGAGCATTGTGGGCCCTTTAGACTGTATGGCTGCCAAAAGAGATGCCTGGTAAGCTGTTTGTATGAAAATATTCACCCACATGGCCTTGGTAATGAGTTGTCCATCTCGTCCTGGTGTGCATTTCTTCATGAGCATCTCACCCGGCGGCTCCATCAAGAGAGCCAAACCACCTAGAGTCGTCAAAACTGAGATCGCCCAGTGGAACTGAATCGTCGTTATAGGCGAATTTCCGTGAGAAGCATTTGTGATTAAGGGTATCAAAGACCCGGCCAAGGTCATAGTTAGCTGAAACTGAATGTACTTTCGCAAGTTACCGTATATGCATCTTCCACACTTACTTATGGCTAAGATGGATGTGAAATTCCCTTCTGTAATGACAATGTCAGTACTCTTTCTCGCAATGTCAGTGCTCCAAGTAGCAAATGTGAGTCCCACATCAGCAGCTTTTAGCGTGGGAATGTCATTTGTTCTGTTTCCGACCACTGCAACTGTGTGTCCTAGATCTTTCAAGCAACTGAGCAGAAGGAGCCGATCGGATGGAAGGGAGTTCCCCATCACAGAAATTCTAGTTGCCATATCCATCCTCTCTTCATCAGAGCTAGTCCGAAATCCTTCGCCTGTTATGACCAGTGCATCTGAATCAGGCCGTATCACTCCAAACTCTGTAGCAATGTTCTGGAGCATCGAAACCTCCTCACTCAATACCAATAAAACTTTAATTCCGGCTTCTCTGCATTCTTCTATCACCTCTCTTGTATTGTCCCTGCTAGTCCTCTTCAGCCCCAACAGTCCCAGCATTGTTAGATTGCCTTCATCATGCCTAGAGTCATCGACTTGCTGACAAGCCAATGCGATGGATTCAAAACCTTTTGACCTCATTTGCTCAATAATGCCTTTAAAATCCATCTTTTCGCTTATATCCATGGGCCTTGTTTTCCCTTCAATGTCATAAAATTGTGAACACCTGTCTAATATTGTTGTTGCAGGTCCCTTGCAGTGCAAGAACCAAGGCCCGTTACCTCCATCCTTTCCAATCAATGCTGCAACTATGTTCTCGTTTTCGGTTGGCTGTATGAACTTAACGTCCCTGTGGCATTGCTTCCAGACTTCCGTTTTCAATCCCCAGTTCTCTGCAGCCCAAGAAAGGATTGAGTCATCCGCTGAGGTTCGACTGTTCTCTGGTAATAAAGATGATATGCCAATCCCATCACAAAATGCTTTCAGAACATGAATGGATATTTTGGAATCTTCACTGATAAATTCTTCACCGATCCAGCACCTTTCAACTTCTTGTGTGGTCAATGGTAGTCCCCCCAGTTTGTCGGTGAAAATAACGGTGACTGATCCCATGGTGACAGCAATTGATGGTTCTTGAGCAAAGGTCTTGTCACCCAGCATCCTCTTGTTCCAGCAAGTGATGGCAATAGTGATTGCTAATGGTAGTCCTTCGGCTATTCCACCCAGTAGCAAAGTAAATGAAGAGGTCAACGTATTTAACATCCCTCGTGGTCTCAGGAAAATTCTCTTTATAGCTTCATTTAATCCCTTCAGAGGATGTGACTTCCCTGGGTAATCTGGCGGGCCCGAGTTATCATACTTCTTCTTGAGCTTGAACCGCAAACACAACACCGCAGTGATGATTATTGAGATGACAATACCGATTATTTGTATCGAAGTGCTGAGCTTGTTGAGTTGCTCCTCTACTGTTGTCTTTTTTGATGGTGGAGCTCCGCTCAACATATTGACCAACTTTGTCTCGGCACCAACTGAGGTCACCAGCATTTTGCCAGTACCATCAGTTACTTCGGAACCATAAAACAAGAATGGATTCTGATCATTGATGATGGGATCAGCTTTGTCATTCACTTCCAAGGATACAGTGTGTATGAGCAAACCATCGGCAGGAACTTGGTCTCCCTTCTCTAATAGCACAATGTCTCCCAAGAGAACATCGGAGATGCAAATGGTTTGATGGCATCCCCCTCTTAAAACATGAACTTTCAGTTCCCCATTTTGCCAAAGCTGGTTTCTTGACAGCTGGAGTGAACGTTCATTCCGAAGTTCACAAATTGAATAGACTATCACGATCAGAATCACAGCACCTAGTGTAAGAGCCCCTTCATACCAACCCGTTCTCAGCCCTTTCTCCTTGATTCCAAAGGCGAATGACAGAATGGCCAAAATCAGGAGGAGGAAAATGGTGCTACTATTGCAAGATTTCCTGAGGAAGTGGATGAAGTTTCCGTTATGAGCCTCCGACTTGGGTTTAAGGATTGTGGTGCGTCGGCCATAGAGGTCCTTCTCATGACCTGGAATTCCATTGACCATATCACTGTTGAGAGCTCGTGCTACCCCTTGGACACCTCCAAAATCTTGTAAGCTAGTCAAATCCTTTTCCATTATCATCCTAGCAATATTTTCATAATTGATGAACAATTCATGTGTTGGCTCTGGTTCCACAGTATCTGGTAATTCTGTGCTCTGTAATAAAAGAATACGTTACTTCAGGTTTAGAAATTTCTTCCCAATGTTATCCTGAAAGCTATATTATTTCACAGCTTACAAAGTATTTTCAGATATCTCAACCTCAAGGTTTTTCAGCTGAGCTGCAATGTCCCTCATCTTCATGATGTGCTCACGCACACCTCTAATACTTGTGAGCTTTAAAGATGAAAACTTCATTATTAGGGTCATGGCATGTGCCTTTTCTGAAGTCTCAAACTGCGCATCAATGGCCTCCAATAAAGCCTTAGCATTGCTATGCTGAGCGACTGAACCACGGATACTAGGAGATACTTTAGTCCTTATGAACATCACACTAAGGCGGTTGGACCGCTCCCACTGTTCATAAAGGGCTATCTCAGCTGCAGTGCTCGTGTCAGTAGGAGCAGGTGGTTCATCTTTCCTTATAGCATAGTCAATGTCCATGCACCCCAATTGAAGAAGAATTGACTCTTTCCAAACTTTATAGTTTTCACCATTCAGTATGGGAACATCACTCTTAAATTCAGAGAAATTCACAGGTTGTAAAACTGCATATCAAACAATCATGCTTATGTCACAAAATTCGAGGCAAAATTAACATATATCATGTTCTACCAATGTAAAATATGTCACAAAATATGAATCACATAACATAAAAACTGCCTGTGGGCTAAGTTTTAATTTAAATAGATTCATAAATTCTTCATGAAGAAACTATCATATTATATTCATTTCCTTAATCCCTGTGGGTAAATTAAGAAAAATAATATGATATTTCAACCTAATTAATCAAATTAATATAATGAAAATTCCTGTGGGATTAAATTCACCATATTAATAAAATTAATTACAATTAATATCCATTCTAAATGTGATCCGAATTCAATTAATATATAATTTAATTAATTAAGGATGCTGTGGCTACTCCCCAATTAATTAAAAAAATATATGGATCACTGGACATTTAATTTCATGCATAAAAATCATTCACATAATGCATGAAGGACAAAAAACAATAAACTTAATTCGGCAAGTGGCATAATCGTAATAACAGTTGAAAAGCAGGGGCAGAAGTGTAAAAAACAGAGGAGAAATTCCGGTTCCAGGGCGCGTGCCGCGCACGCGCCTGCCATATGCGCGGGCGCGTGGCGCGCACGCGCCTCATTACCGCACGGGCGCGTGCGGCGCACGCGCCTGCAACTGCCGCGCGCGTGGGCCGCACGCGCCTGCAGTTGCGTGCAGTTGCGCGCGCGTGGCCACCACGCGCCAGCGGTTGCGCGCGCGTGGGGGCCACGCGCCTTCTTCCTCCGCGCGATCAGAAGCCTTTTCTCGCCAATTTTCGCCGTTCCGCCGCGCCTTCAACCGGATGGGTCTCCTCCGGTAGCCCATATCACACCAAAATAATTTATGGGTTTCGGAGACCACGTCGGCGCAACCACATGGACCCAAAATTCGGCGAAAACAACCAAGAAATTGGCTTGAATCAAGCAAAATTCCGTCTAAACGCACAAACCCTCACCCGCAACTTCCGCCGCTCAAATAGCCTCCGGCAACCACCGAAATGCCAGATTAACTTAGGGCTATTCTTCTCCATGGCGGTGCGACCGTGCCGGTCCGAAGTTGAGAGGTGGGTCGCCGGAATTTGGCTGGAATCGGTGATTTCCCTTCTCAACCCCAAAATGCCGAGTTACTGTTCATGCACAAAAAACCCCGAAATTGCACCCAAAATTCAACAAAAACAAGGCAGAGGTACTGGACACGCTCTCACAACAGTATGCACCTTTCAAGATCTCTTACAACACACATAAGAATAAATGGTCAATTAATGAACTTATGACCATGTGTGTTCAAGAGGAAGAGAGGCTGACTATGGAATTGGGAGAAAGTGCTCATTTGGCAACACAAGAAAGGTTTAAGAGTCACGGCAAGCAGAAGGGGAAAGGTAAAATACCTCCCCAAGCTGACATTAAGAAGGAATCCAAATGTTTCTTCTGTAAAAAGAAGGGGCATATGAAGAAGGATTGCGTCAGATTTAAGGCCTGGCTCGAGAAGAAAGGTAATCCAACCTCTTATGTTTGTTATGAATCTAATATGGCTGATGTGAGTCACAACACTTGGTGGATTGATTCTGGTTCTACAATCCATATTTCGAATTCCTTGCAGGGTTTTCAAAACCACAGGAAGCCAGTGGGAAGTGAACAAAGCATCTATTCGGGAAACAAGATGCGTTCGCCTGTAGAAGCTATTGGGACATGTAGATTAGTTCTCAATAGTGGTTTTGTTTTGAATTTGGAAATGACCTTTTATGTTCCAAGTTTCTCTAGAAACTTGATTTCAGTTTCAAGACTTGTACCTTTGGGTTACTCTTTTAACTTTTCAGATTCAAACTTCAGTTTATTGTTTAAATCTGAAATTGTTGGGAGTGGTATTTTGTCTGATGGTCTTTTTCGAATTAATTTGCAAGACAATGCCTATTATAATGCGATGCATGTTCACGACAATGCTGGTATAAAACGATGTGTTGTAAATGAAGATTCCTCTATGTTGTGGCACCGGAGATTGGGACATATCTCCATAGATAGAATTAAGCGATTAGTAAATGATGGAGTACTCGGTACTTTGGATTTTACTGATTATGATATTTGCGTTGACTGCATAAAGGGAAAGCAGACCAACAAGACAAAGAAAGGTGCCAAGAGGAGTACAGACATATTAGAAATCATACATACAGACATTTGTAGTCCTGATATGGACTCGTATAGTCAGAAATACTTCATCTCCTTTATTGATGATTACTCACGTTACATGTATCTCTACTTGCTTCATAATAAGCATGAAGCGTTAGATGCCTTTAAGGTTTTTAAGGCAGAAGTAGAGAAACAATGCGGCAAGCAAATTAAGATCGTGAGATCAGATAGAGGTGGAGAATTTTATGGTAGATACACTGAAGATGGACAAGCACCTGGTCCGTTTGCGAAGTTTCTTCAAGAGAATGGGATAGTTGCCCAATACACTATGCCAGGTTCTCCAGACCAAAATGGCGTAGCAGAAAGAAGAAACCGAACTTTATTGGACATGGTGCGGAGTATGCTTAGTAGCTCCAAACTTCCTAAGTCCTTGTGGACTGAAGCTCTTAAGACGGCAGTGTACATATTAAATCGAGTTCCAACCAAGGCTGTCCCAAAGACGCCTTTTGAGTTATTCAAAGGTTGGAAGCCAAGCTTGCGACATGTACGCATTTGGGGATGCCCATCTGAAGTAAGAGTCTATAATCCACAAGAAAAGAAGTTGGACCCAAGGACTGTAAGTGGGTATTTCATTGGATATGCTAAAAAGTCCAAGGGATACAGGTTTTATTGTCCATCTCACACTACTAGGATTGTGGAATCAAGAAATGCTAAGTTTCTTGAAAGTGACTTGATTAGTGGGAGTGATCGATTAAAGGACATTGTTTCTCAGAAAGATCATTCAGATACTCAACCTTCCACTTCAAGTATTAGGTTGGTTGTTGTTCATAACGCCCCTTCAGTTCAGCCGGCTATTGAACAACCAGCCATTGAAGTTCCACAACTTGCTGTTAATGATCCAGTAGATCCAGTTGTTCAACAATTACCAGAAGCTGTTGAACAACCAGTTGAACAACATGCTCCTCCAGAGAATGTTGATACAACATTAAGAAGATCTACTAGAATGAGGAAATCAGCAATTCCTAGTGATTATATTGTGTATCTACAAGAGTCTGACTATAATATTGGAGCTGAGAATGATCCTGAAACGTTTTCACAAGCCATGAGTAGTGATGAATCCAATTTGTGGTACAATGCCATGAAGGATGAGATGAGTTCTATGGCATCAAATAAAGTCTGGGATTTGGTTGAGTTGCCTAATGGTGTAAAAGCCATTGGTTGTAAATGGGTCTTCAAAACTAAGAAGGACTCGTTGGGCAACATTGAGAGATATAAAGCTAGACTCGTTGCCAAAGGATTCACTCAAAAGGAAGGAATCGATTACACGGAGACCTTTTCTCCTGTATCTAAGAAAGATTCTCTTCGTATTGTTTTGGCATTGGTTGCCCATTTTGATATGGAATTACATCAAATGGATGTGAAAACGGCGTTCCTCAATGGGGAACTAGAGGAGGAGGTATACATGAAACAACCTGAAGGATTCTCTTCTAGTAAAGGTGAGCAATTGGTGTGCAAGCTTAAGAAATCTATATATGGCTTGAAACAAGCATCCCGTCAATGGTATTTAAGGTTCCATGATGTCGTCTCTTCATTCGGTTTTGTAGAGAATATCATGGATCAATGCATATACCAGAAAGTTAGTGGGAGCAAAATTTGTTTTCTTGTGCTATATGTGGATGATATTGTACTTGCAACCAATGATAAGGGGTTGTTGCATGAGGTGAAACAATTCCTCTCTAAGAGTTTTGACATGAAAGATATGGGTGAGGCATCTTATGTCATTGGCATTAAGATTCATAGAGATAGAACTCGAGGAGTTTTAGGACTATCTCAAGAAACCTATATCAATAAGGTCTTGGAGAGATTTCGGATGAAAGATTGTTCACCAAGTATAGCACCCATTGTGAAGGGTGATAGGTTCAATTTGAACCAGTGCCCGAAAAACGATTTGGAAAGGGAACAAATGAAGAACATCCCATATGCTTCTGCTGTCGGAAGCTTGATGTATGCTCAGGTTTGCACTCGACCTGACATCGCTTTTGCCGTGGGAATGTTGGGAAGATATCAGAGTAATCTAGGGATGGACCAATGGAAAGCTGCAAAGAAAGTGATGAGGTACCTTCAATGTACTAAAGGCTACATGCTTATGTATAGACGGACTGACAACTTGGAAGTAGTTGGTTATTCGGATGCGGATTACGCTGGTTGCGTTGATTCTTTAAAATCAACATCAGGATACATTTTTATGTTAGCTGGCGGAGCCGTGTCGTGGAGGAGTGCGAAGCAGACTTTAACTGCTACTTTCACTATGGAGGCTGAGTTCGTTTCTTGTTTTGAGGCTACCTCGCATGGTGTATGGCTGAAGAGTTTCATTTCAGGGCTTAGAATTGTTGATTCTATTTCTAGGCCATTAAGAATATATTGTGACAATTCAGCTGCGGTTTTTACGGCTAAAAATGCTAGAAGTGGCAGTCGAAGTAAGCACATCGACATTAAGTATTTAGCCATAAAGGAACGTGTTAAGGAGAATAAAGTGGTCATTGAACACGTTCGCACTGAATTGATGATAGCTGATCCTTTAACTAAAGGCATGCCACCTATGAAGTATAAGGATCATGTGGCCAGTATGGGAATAGTTCCCATGATGTGATTTATTGTCGTATGGACGACTTTTGTTGTTTGAAACTCTTATTCAGTTGTAATGTTATTCTTAATTTTTGGTGTACACATTCAGTTGTTTATGAGAATAACAACTATCCTTGGTTCTGGAATAAACATAGGGTTTATTCATTAAGATGTGTTATCACATATGGGCTAACATTAAAGGAATAAGATGCATTGTAATACATGGAAGATATTACTCGCTCTTAGAGGACGTGTCGCCATGATTCATGTGTCTTGTTCTTTTCTTAAGCATATGGTTTCGTGGATTTGGTTGGGTAATCTTTATGATGAAAATGTTGGGATCAAGTGGGAGAATGTTATATTTATAATGTGATCCCACATTTAAGTTTGACCCACGTTTTCTCTTTTAACTGACGGTTATCCATATTCGGTTTTTCCACGCTTTGTACCCCTTCGGTGATAACCGCCCTCTTCAGTAACCGCCTTGATGGGAAGCGGTTTATAAAGTGAACGTTCATTCCATAAGGGCGAACACACAAGGTCTAACGCAAACCCTCTCATTCGGTAATACACCATCAGTACGCGAGGGGATTGGGTTAGTAGAGTGCGCCCGTAATCGCTTCAAATTGACGTCGAATTACCGTGGATTTCCGACGAACGTAAAGTTGAACAATGGCTGGAGGTCAGTTTATTTTCGATCCTGTTTTCCGCATTTGATTCTAATTGTGCATGAATTTTGTTCTTCAATGCACGATAGAATCCTTCAGTTTCAGTCTAACATCACAAACATAGCAATTCTAATTTTTTATCTGAAATCATTTCAGCACATTTCGAGTTATACTTCTAACGCTCAAAATTATATGTGCTCATCTGATTAGTGCAAAGAGTGATAGGTTATGTGTGAAGCCCATCAATGCACGAAGTAGACAAGTTCTATCAGCGACACATACATATATACGGACTAAATAATGCATATGGCAAGTCTTAGATCTAGAGTAGCATAATAAGAAAAAGAGAAGATGTTGTTCATCGTAAATAGATAGATAGATAGATATATATATATATATATATATATATATATATAGAGAGAGAGAGAGAGAGAGAGAGAGAGAGAGAGAGAGAGAGAGAGAGATTTATTTAAGGTGCATTAAAAGTCATTATCAGACTTTGGCAAACCTTGTCAATGTAAATTGACGCAACAATTCTAAAGCGCTTCCAATATGCTTGCTTTGAAGAGCAGCATGCTCCAGGAAGTGTAGATTCGATGGTGGAAACTTAATATGTGGCTTCAAAACACTTCATGGAAATCAGTTGCAGCAGACCTTGAGATTATATTTTTGGTACTAATGAGTAAGAGCACGAAAGTAGCTTTCAAGTTCTCGACTAACTGATTCATTCATTAACTGAGAGACTTATCTTTTAGTGCTTTTTTTTTAACTGAGTAGCCATGGAATGCAACCAAGACCAGCTCTTCTTCCAAATAGAAAGTGCTTCCACCATGTTGCCACTGAGAAGCCTAAGGGACAGTTCTACCAATTTCATTTAGTTACGTACCCATCAATGCATCATGTTCATTAGCACACAATTGCTGTAAATGGAGAAGACGGTATTCATGTGAACGAATATGGGTTATTTACGCTGGAACTTTTATGACTGAATAGGACGTGGAGGAAGAACCAGTCTGGGTTTGAAATGGTAATGCCGCCATCACATGAAAGACAGTTCGGAGATTGGAAAACTCCTAAGCAAGACAAATATATGAAAGATCACTTATTAAATGTTTTGGGGGTGAGTTGTTATGAAAGTGTTTTGATGTCTTGTGATGGAAAATCAATGATTTGAGACTACTCACTTCAAGTCGTGTCTCCGTCACAGCATTAATTGCTGTCGAAACGATGACCTGGAGAGTCTTGACAGCCAAGGAGACCAAATGCCACAGTGTACTCAGGGTTCTG
>JASUUC010000081.1:0-20821 GCA_031216235.1 Syzygium jambos | reverse complement strand
TATGACTTTTTGGACGATTTTTCTCAATTTTAAAGTATTACTTGTTTTGATATATTGGTACCAAACATTTTTATTCCTTATTATTTATCTGGATGATTGGCATTGTCAAAGCTAATGAAGTGATAACGTAATGTGATATTAGAGAATTTCATAATCCTTTCGTTGTATGAAAATAATGAAATCACATCGATGCAAAATAAAACGAGGCCAATCAATAACTGCAATAATAAGTCTCGACTGAGACAAATTTTAGGGGATTGGTCGACTCACCACCCACCACCCCTCAAAAGATGCGAGTCTCAGAGTTGGTTGGTGCTCGCCACAACCTCTAAAGATAAATATCACAAGTGCCCGGTTTTCAAACTAACGGCATGGATGACCCGTTTTCGACCAAATCAGAGAGGCAAATCTTGATTGGATCCAATATGAAAATTCTTTGTTTGGATCGGGTCGGTTCGGGTTGGAAAAGTTGCATTTCACTCCATCTTTGACTCCCCGAATTCTATCCGGAGCGGTCGAGCGGATCGTAAAGCCTCATTCGACGGACACTATTCACCGTTTACTAAGCTGGGATCATCTCCATTTTGGGGAAATGACGAGAACCTGCGCCCCCCCCGCCCCCCCGAGCTAATCGGCTAGTTGTTCCTATTTGTGCACCTCATCTTTTTCACCTTATAGATTCGGCCAATTGGTTAATACTTTTGCTTTTCTTTTCTTTTTCATAATTTAAGGTCTAGGATGTCAAGACTCGACTGCCTAATATACTCTGCAAGCCTTGTGAGACGATTAAGCTCGAAGCGTTGACTAAGGATGACAATTTCCCCATCCCGTTCGATATCTGCACTACCCAACTTCAGAAGGGGCGAATCAAGTCCGCAACCGATTGATTTTTCGGGTGAAGATCGGGTGAATTATCCATGGATTAAGAAAATCACTATTTAAATGTTCATTCTCTTAGCATTTTAAGAGGACACAAAAGCTCATTGACGTGGTTTTCTTAGTGAAAACTACTCATTTTCTAGTCTCCAATTTCTTAATATGTGATTAATAGACCTGATCATTAACTCGGCAGATCACTGCCCGCCAGAAGTGCCCAAAAGCATATTTAGGCAAGGCTTAAGTAAGATCCTATAGTTGTAGAGCTCAATCTACAAATTTATTATATACTTTTGTATGTTGATGGGCGTGCTTCGCCAGGCCTAATTTGGGCTCGCCCATCGATCATTTTGAGTGATTAGGTTCTCACGTGAGACATAAAATGGATAATAACCTTTTTAGCAAAGCAAATGACCCGAATACAACGGTTATTGCACTATAATGACGATAGTCATCAAAGCTATGCAAGTTGCGATGGAGTCTTAGTATTTGGTTTAATCTACCAACAAATGTAATTACGGTCTACATTAATATGTCGCGTAACAACCCTCTTGTATATGATATTGAATAAGGAGTATTGGATAGATTTTGTATATTTCGATTGCAAATAACCATTTGAATTTCCAAAACCGTTCACAACAATTTCACAACACGGCTCTGCTAGTAGCTTGACCATAGAGCAAAATAAAAATAACTAAAACGAAACAAAAATTAAGAAGAAGGAAGAAAGAAGCTTGAGAAGAGAAATGTGGGCCGCTGTTACATCGAGGGGGCAAAAGCGTAAAATCGCCCCTACGGGCCGGCTCAGTCGGACTCCCACTTCGGCCTACCGAGTCGGAGACTCTTGTATCGCCACTCGATTAGGAAAAAAAAAAGAAAAAAACAAAGGAATGATGAGGACGATGATGATTTTTTCTTCCTAGGAGTCAAATTCGTTTCTAAAATACGTAATTGGTCAATGCTGTGATACTCGGTGGAGTCTGTAGCTGTTTGCTGTCGTGTTTTCCTTACCTTGAATGCGTGAATTATAAAGCCTGCGGCCCCGTGTTAATAGATGACATTTGACCCATCGTTCTTGCTAGCTTATCTGAGCTGTTGTTTATATGCTTTGGGTCGTAGACCATGGCCTGGCCTCGACAGATTATCATATCGTTCCACTATAAAATGAAAGAGGGACCGACCTGGAGGCAAGTATCTGATCAATGATTTCATTAATCCTTAATAGCAATCAGATTATACAAGAAATGAGTAGTATCACATGGAAATTCTGCACTGTTTTGCCGATAGCGTATGAATGCTAATCTTGCTTTCAAAACGAATGATGAGAACAACATGCGCGAACTGAATCTGCAATGAAGTAAAGCTCATTCAGAAGCTTCTAAGGGCGTGGGGAGCAGGTCCTGCAAGTAGAAATGCAGTCCTTTTTATGTAAAGAGATCGTATTCTAGTCGAGAGGTTCTTCATCGTAGCCGCGACTCATGAGAATTTTTCAAACAGATGAGTTCATTTGAGGAGGCAAATGTCTGTATACTCAAATAAACGAAGTACTATTATACGGTCCATCGGCAGTGGGACACCTATACATACATAAGTATTGTTTGGTCATTTGATTTCCGAGAACGCATCATCTCCGCAATCCCCACTTCGTACGAATTAATCTGTACCTAAAGAAATTTCAAAAGCCAGTGAGTCTCTACTGAACTTGAGAGAGAATTTCTCATCATCTCGCTTGAATTCTCCAATATCATAGCAAAATCAGATCGAAGCATTTCATTTTCGAACTTCTTTTGACTCGCTGTCTATTGAACTTGGCAACATCATGATCGATCGTCATCAACAACGTTGAAAACCCGAATATAAACAATCAATCAGCAATTAGCTAACACCTTCCGAGTCAATCTAGGTGTCTTCTTTTGACCAAAAAAATATCTAGGTGTCTATTTCAACTCTACTAACCGTCCGACAATGTTGTGTACAGATGTACACAATGTTGTCATTATCTTCCTGAAAATTGTTAATGGACTAGCTAGATCTTTTCTGATTTCTTGATAAGGAAAAATAGAAAAGGAACATCTATGCGTTTGTAGGGTTCATTCATCTTTTAGTGTGAATAAAGGGAAAATTGTCCAAAAAAATCAAAACCTATTGTACTTTGGCCAATTCTGTCCTAAACCTTTTAATTATGTCAATTGAGTCATAAACCTTTTCACTTTTTGTTAATTCAGTCTATTCGGCCAATTTTGACCGGAAATTACTGACGTAGTACCAGCCATCCTATATGACGTTGCCAACGCTAACGTGGATAATTTTTAATAATTTTTTTTTCATTTTTTCTTTTCTTTATTTTTTTTTCTACCCTTCTTCCTCTGGCCGGTCTAGTGATCGTGTGACATGCAAAATTTTCTTCATAGTTTATGATATTTAAGATATTAAGTTAGTGAGAGTTATTGAAGGAAATATAATTAGTCTAGTAAATTATCAATGAGGACTGATACGTTCCTGAATACGTATCGAATAATTTTCCAACATTAAAATATTAATGAAATTAAGTATCCCTATGCCTTTTATTAATAACGATAATAATTTACAAAATAATTTTCTGATTTATCGATATCTCAAACGAATACGATTTCTCTATTTATCTTCACCTAGCATTTAGTGTTTACCATATACTCTTAATCAAGCCATTTAATTTAGCTCATGATAACATAATGCACGACATATTATTTTTTTATGACTTTGCGCATGACATAATTTATAACACTAGTTATTGGAAAATTATTGTTTTTAACTCAAGCTAATAATATAATGGAAACTTTAATTATTCTTTAATAAAAAAATGAAGAGAATGAAAACCATGTTAGTGGAGATTTACTACACAAAACCTCCATTTTTCAATCATTTCTCATATCCACTTTCATATCCACTTAACTATAGTTTAATTGAACTTTAAATATTAAAATAAGTAAAGAATATTATCTATTGTTATCTTGTCCGCCGTAATGCCATTAACATTAGTTATTCATTAATTCCAACTCAAGTGGATGATGAAGATCCCATTTCGCTTCCTCCTTCATTCGTGCATCTTCATCTTCTCTTGAACAAGAACAAATTTTCCTCCCAAAACACCAAATGAAGCTCCAACGCCATTTTCATCCAAGCTTCCAAGATTATCCAATTTGTGTTATTCTAAGTTTTTAATCTCTGCCTATCAAGCATCTTACAAGGTGGTTAAGGATTTGAATTATTCAAGTCTTTCATTCAAGGTAAGTGAAAATATCTAGGCGTTAAGCTAGATTGATCTACTTGGTACTTTTGAACTTGGTTGTTTGATTGTTTGTTCAAGTGTTCTAGATTCTATTCTATGTATGATTGAATTTCAATAATTGCACGTTACCCTATTGTAATTGTTGAGCTTGAATTACAAAGTTCTCTACATGCCTAGAATGTCTTTGAGAGATTATTAGTGTGTTTTGTTATATCTTGAATGAGAAAAATGTGAATATGGTAAAATTAGGCGCGAGAAGGGTATATTAGTAATTTTCCGCAACTTAAGAACGAATTTCGAAAATTTACAAAAGTAAGAGGGTGTAGTTAACAAGGTTATTTTATGAGTTTTAGTATTAATTAGTGAATTATTAAGTAAGATTAATTGAAGGACATCAAATCGGTTCAAGAAAATGAGTTCAAAAGATTTAGGAGTAAATTCGTAATTTCAGCAAGTCTGAGGACGCATGTGCAAATATTGGATATTTTGAGGACTAACCACAGCATCAGAACCTTAGAATGTTATGATGGTTGATTTATTTTGAAATTGGACTAAATCGCAAATTTTGAAAGTTTAGGGGCAAAATTGCAATTTCACAAAGTTTGGGGACTTAATTTCAAATACCGAAAATTCTGGAAGTTGTTTCGGAATCAGAAACTTAGGATGTTTTAATGATTGATTTACTTAGTATGACATCACTTGAAGAAGAACGGGCTGTGCCATCCAATCCAACAGCGTTTAAGGAAGGGTAATGCAACGCTAATAATGAAAATATTCTCAATGCAGGTTTGAGAATGCGGTTCCAAGTTACACGTGTCCGCTCGGAGAAGAGACTCTTCCACGGTCAAATTTGCAGTGCCGAGACGTAGACTGGAGGTGCAAGAAGCTCCGACCGAATTGAGGTTCTCATGACAGGACGTGTCGTTTTCTCTGGAGTTTTCTTAGTGTATTATTGTACTGGATAGCTTAGCAACGTTCTGGGAAAAGTCGTGCAATGGAGAGTGGAATTTTTCTCCGTCGGTTGTTGTGAGCCCGTCGATATTGCTTGGACATGTCGGGTCCATTTCTCCATGGAATTTTCTTCTAAAGTTTTCATTTGCGCTGGGAACCCAATTTTGCTGAACGCCTTACCGTGATTTGGGACTTGATAAAGATCAAAGGATGAGGTAAATTTTGCAGCTTTTCAAGTTACGTCTTTCGTTCTTTCTTTCTTCTCGTGCTGTTCGGCACCTGCAATTCTTCTTGGATTAATACGCCCAGTTTCGAGCTCTGGCACCGTTTCATCATCTCTCTCGTAACGCTGCCTTAATGCTGTCTTCGTTGGGATGTCTCCCTAAGTCAGTTGTGTTATAGCTGACACACTAAACAGGAGTAGACTAATTTTTGGTTGCTAAGTAGAGGGATTACCAAAAAAGTGGGATTTGCCGGTTTCCTTTATTTTCTTATGATTATGTTTTCTTACTTATGTCAGGGAAAAGATTCCTGAAGTTGGTCGAAGTTTTTTAATTTTGTCCCTTGCTCTCGAGATTCGTTTTCTAATGAAAAAGAACAGCAGGCAAAAGTAAAAATTTAAATTTGGCTTCAGTTCTTTCCCACAGAGATACATAATTCATTGATGGGCTCTCTTTTCGGGAAAGAGATGATAATCTAAATTTGTAACTAATTATTACATTTTTTCTGTCCTTGAAAGGTTTTGTAGGCTGCGAAAGTTAACAGCTTCCCCGGGGGTGATGTTCATGTAGCTTTCTATGTATTGGATTCTGGCATCCTGTCAGGATGACTCTGGTGAAGTTATAGCAATTAATATCCTCACCAACTGAAGTTTCGCTTTTGGGAAACTTGTGAATCTTCCGAAAATGGCACTTGCTTCTACCGAAAAAGTGATTCTCGGGTCCATTGCCTTTTCGATATTCTGGGTATTGGCCATTTTCCCGTCTGTGCCATTCCTACCTGTAGGAAGAACTGCAGGGTCGCTCCTTGGAGCGATGCTTATGGTGATTTTCCGGGTCATAACACCCGATCAAGCTTACGCTGCGATTGACCTCCCAATCCTCGGCCTTCTCTTTGGGACGATGGTGGTTAGCGTCTATCTGGAAAAGGCCGATATGTTCAAGCATCTGGGTAAGTTGCTCTCCTGGAAAAGCAAAGGAGCACATGACTTGCTTCTTCGGATTTGCTTGATCTCTGCCATTTCAAGTGCTCTCTTCACCAATGATACGTCTTGTGTAGTTCTGACTGAGTTCGTGCTCAAAATAGCTAGGCAACACAATCTCCCGCCGCATCCATTTTTACTTGCCCTCGCCTCGAGTGCCAATATTGGGTCTTCGGCAACTCCCATTGGGAATCCTCAAAATTTAGTTATAGCTGTTCAGAGTAAGATCTCATTTGGGAGTTTTCTTGTCGGAATTCTTCCTGCAATGCTGATCGGGATTCTTGTCAATGCACTGATTCTTCTATGCATGTGCTGGAAGGTACTGTCCATCCAAAAGGACGAAGAGGATGCAGCTTCTGAAGTAGTGGCCGAGGAAGACATGAGTTCTCATCGGTTTTCGCCTGCCACAATGTCGCACCGCACATCCCTAAACTCGCAAGAGTGTAACTCTGCGTTCGAGCCAATGGACATACAGAGCCCTCCTGCAACCGTGAATCGGGATGCAAATCATGTCGAGTCTCTTAGGAACCGGTTGACTTCGAATGAGAATGAAATTCACCAGGTCTTGAGCAGTGCACCTACCTCTGCAAGAAACTCAACTGCGTCAAAAGAGACGCTTCATGACGGTGCTTCTCAGAAAAAGCATGAAACGGTTCCTTCCAAGGAAGTAGCATCTGTCGATGGGTTGAATGATGTGTTTCCAGCGAAGTATTCGGAGGGGAAGGAAACACTTGCCTCTAGATATAAGAGGATTTTGTGGAAATCCCGTGTTTACCTGGTCACCATTGGTATGCAGATCTCTATGTTGATGGGTCTGAATATGTCTTGGACAGCTATTACCGCTGCCCTGGCCCTCGGAGTTCTTGACTTTAAAGATGCTCGGCCTTGCCTAGAGAAGGTAGTCTCTCTCTGGATTCTATGTGCCCGATTTCTTGATAAGGGAACTTGGGATTTTCTTTGAAAATCAATTTCTTTTGTGATTTTACCAGGTCTCCTACTCTCTGCTGATATTCTTTTGCGGAATGTTCATCACAGTCGACGGATTCATCAGAACTGGAATTCCGAGCACTCTCTGGGACTGGATGGAGCCACATGCCAAAGTCAATCGTGCTAGCGGGATAGCTGTTCTTGCTGTTGTCATTTTGGTGTTGTCAAATGTCGCTTCGAATGTGCCAACTGGTATGTTGATGCTACTCCTGATTGAACCTGACATTAAATTGGCCTAACAAAATACTCAACTTGATTACCTCTTGGTCTAGGGGTTGTCTACTGTGCCGATAAGAAACTTCAAGCCAAACAGTTTGTAGCTGACCGAAATATCTTTGGAGGCTTTGAATTTTTATCAATTGCAAAACATGGATGCATTGCCTAAACTCTTACATGTTTTTAACTATTATTGGTTTGATGTTCATCGCTCGAACCTATTCATCATCACCATCCTGTTTAAGTAAGACAGAAGAATTCTTCATTCTTGATGCGACATTTCGCTGATTGATCCTTTACCCTGCAGACAACACCATAAGGCTATCCTTAGTTTCTGTATCTTATCTTAACATGTCCACGCAAATTCCACATTCCTATTCTAATGTTTCTACCTTCTTTCTTCTGTAGTTCAATGTTTCTAACACTTTGTTCCTCAGTTCTCTTGCTTGGAGGCCAGGTGGCTGTGTCGGCAGCTGCTATTTCAGCTGCGGAAGAGAAGAAGTCATGGCTCATATTAGCTTGGGTGAGCACTGTCGCAGGGAATCTCTCGCTGCTCGGATCAGCAGCCAACTTGATTGTGTGCGAACAGGCTTGCCGTGCCCCGGATCTCGGCTACACTCTGTCCTTCTGGAACCACTTGAAGTTCGGAGTCCCTTCCACCATTATTGTAACTGCTATAGGTTTGACACTGATAAGATGACAAGAAGTAACTAATAGCATCTCTAGCGAATGCTCAATAGTACTTTAAATTTAGGCAATCTCCTGTTGAATTCGCTATAAGATTCTTATCTAGCCCAATCATTATTCCCACAAGCAAAGGTCAATTTCGGCTACATTTGATTGGATGGGTTCAAGATTGAAGAGGTCGATTCTATAAGGAAGTTGTTGATCGACTATCAAGATGTTAACATACAAGATTGTTATCGATTTCGAGTTTGCTAATCGACTACCTAGTAACTGAAAGCTGTTCTGATCAATTTCCATGGCTGCTTGTCGATCTTCTAAGGAGGCTATTTGGCTTTCAGGGCTCTTGGACGAATTTGGAGAGTTTAATATTAGATACATGCATTTGCTCTAGTTAAATGCATTTAGTCCTAGTTTTAATGAGTTTTTATGAAGTGTCATTTTCGGTTCTATGATTCCAAGAGCCATTTTCTTTTGCTTAGAATCACTCTATAAATAAAAGTGTAATCTCATTTGTACAACGGACCGGACTTGCATTGAATACAAGTGAGATTTTCCTCAAATGAGCGAACTTCTATCCCGACTCTTTATCCAAGTTTTTTGGTGGTGAACCAAATTTTTTTTTATCCTCAGCTGATGGGTTTCCTTTGGGCGTTGCCTTGGTGTTGAACTTTTCCTGTTCCAAAATCATTTATCCTTGGCCGATGACGTTCCTTTAGGCTATAGCGGTGAACTTTATTTATCTCGATCTTTACCCTTGGCTAATGGAGTGACATTTATGCCTTGGTGGTGATCATTATCTATAAAAAAATCTTATCGTCACTCAAAAGGCATCCCCATCATGCATCACACTACAAAAAAACTGCATTTTAGCGACGATAATTAGCGACGAATTACCGCAAATTTTCGTCGCTATAATTTTTTAGCGACGAACTTTGCGACGAACCAAATTTCGTTGCGAAAAACCATGTCGCTAAATTAGCGACGAAATATATGGCAATTCGTCGCTAAGTAGCGACCAAATACGTCGTCGCTAAAACATCTGTCGCAAAACTCAGATATCACAATTTAGCGACTACATATACCATTAGTCGCCATTTAGCGACGAACTAAACCTGGCGTCGCTAATATTTTAGCGACTACAAGAGTATGATCGTCGCAAATTGGCGACAAACTGTGTCGTCGCTAAAACATCTGTCGCAAAACTCAGATATAGCAACTTGGCGACTAGACACACGATTAGTCGCCATTTAGCGACAAACTACACATGGCGTCGCTAATATTTAAGCGACTACAAGAAAAATATCGTCGCAAAAATCCAGAATGCACTCAGTCTCGCATATTTAGCGACAACAATGTCTACGGCCGTCACCAATTAGCGATAACTTTATCCCCCGTCGCTAATGACGTCCCGAATGCAAAATGGTAGCTCTCGGCCACTTTTAGCGACAAGGTAGTCGCCGATTCGTCGCTATTTAGCGACAAAGGAAACTTTTCGTCGCTAAATCGTATTTAGCGACAATAATGTCTACTGCCGTCACCAATTAGCGATAACTTTATCCCCCGTCGCTAATGACGTCCCGAATGCAAAATGGTAGCTCTCGGCCACTTTTAGCGACAAGGTAGTCGCCGATTCGTCGCTATTTCGCGACAAAGGAAACCTTGCGTCGCTAAATCGTATTTAGCGACAACAATGTCTACTGCCGTCACCAATTAGCGATAACTTTATCCCCCGTCGCTAATGACGTCCCGAATGCAAAATGGTAGCTCTCGGCCACTTTTAGCGACAAGGTAGTCGCCGATTCGTCGCTATTTCGCGACAAAGGAAACTTTGCGTCGCTAAATCGTATTTAGCGACAACAATGTCTACTGCCGTCACCAATTAGCGATAACTTTATCCCCCGTCGCTAATGACGTCCCGAATGCAAAATGGTAGCTCTCGGCCACTTTTAGCGACAAGGTAGTCGCCGATTCGTCGCTATTTAGCGACAAAGGCAACTTTTCGTCGCTAAATCGTCCAGAATAGCGACGAGAGTATATCGTAGCGTCGCTAAACCTGTTCGAACGATTAATATGTTTTTTTTGTTTTTTGTTCAATTCTACCTGATAAGTCATAACATTCAACGAAAAACGAAATATAGCAGCAAAAAGTAAATATCTAAGAAAAGTACCCATATCAAAAAGGTTCAGCAAATGTATCTAATTAAACAATTATCATTCGCACATATCTAAAATGTTCAGCAAATGTATCTACTCTTCATGGTCTTCATCGGGTGGGGGTGCCGGTGGAAGTCCAGTCTGCTCGGCTGCTTCATCATCATCGTCTTGCTGCGAATGCTGACCCTGCTGTTGTCTCATTAGCAGACCCAGTTGTTGTTGCATGATGCGCATTGCCTCATCTCTGGCATCTATGGCATCTAGTCTCTCCTCCATCTTCTTCATTTTTTCGTCTTTCTCTGCAAGTAGATTCTCGAGGTTTTCCACTTTTTTTTCCAGCTCACTCTCTCTTGCGCTGCGCCTTGAACTCGTTCCAGCAGAAGATGTGCCTACCGACTTCATGCTGTCCCGGGCTAACGACCCCAACCCGTACACCTTCCCTTTCTTCACTGCTGCAGATGCCTGCCACCACAGCTTCTCCTGCTCGGCCTGCGACATTTCAATCGTGGGCGACGTCCCTTCTGTACCCTCGCCGCTGCCACTACCCCCGACACCCGCCGTAGATGCAAGCATTTCATCAAATTTTTCCTACGTACACACAGAACCAAAGTTACTAGGCATGCATTACAATCAACTAATCTGCTATAAAATCATCAAGTTCGAACATACCTTAACGGCCTTCGCCGTGCCACTGACGAATGATTTGTCCTTTCTCATGAAGGTCCGCTCATATGTTTGTGAGAAGCTGGGCGGCGTTCCCATCACCTTCGCCTAACATACACAACGGACTTCCAACTAGTCATACAATGTATTAACGGAATAAATTGACAATCTGACAATACTTACCATCTTCCTTTTGTGCTCCGCAACTGTGATGGAGCCGCCGGCATACGTCCCAATCCCAGATTCTCTGGAACTGGAAGTTCGATTAATTTTATTCCTCTCGCTGGCGCGCTTATGCTCCTCAGTAGCCCACTTTCTATGGATTTCCCACCATGACTGATCGTCCATCCAAGCCGGCTGCCTCTTAGTGGTTTTCGCCTTGTTCATCACATTTCGCATGTGATCGCCGGCCTTCTTGTTTAAAATTCTCCTAACCTCGCTATCCATAGATCTGTCCCAATAGTACTTGCGCTGCAAAAAAAAAAAAAAGCTAACTCAATTTACCAATACATTTTAGAAATGTCACTAACAAACCGATCTTACACTTACCTCAAACTCTCGCCACCATACTCTCCTATCTTCCTCCGGCGCTTGCGTAATGCATGTATATGGCCCACGCCAAAAATTGTTGATCATACGATACCAGTCCCGCAGGACTACCGTAGCTCTGTAGAAGCTGCATTTGTTAAACATAAAAAATACATAAAACATCTCAAAAGCATAAGAAAATCTAGCCTATACAGTTAATAACAAAAAATTAAGCACTTTCATCAAATTGTACTTACGAGTCTCCTAACGGTTCTATCCGCCTCCTCCCTTGATCATCGATGACCCAATTGTCATCCGCATCTTCGGCGCTTGGCGCCGAAGACGCTTGACCTACCGATGATCGTGCCGTGATCAAAGGCTCGCCCTCAGATTGAGTCTCCTCCGTTCCTTCGTTGTCCTCCTGTTGAGGCTGCGGTTCTGTGGGGGGCGTATCGACCCAAGTGGGCGTGGGCACGAAGGTCCGTCGAGGGGGACTAGCCTCGTCGACCGGCCTGATCACGACTGCCATTGAACGCCCTCCTCTGGCCCGTCCACGTGTATAGACCGTCGGTTGATCAGCAGCCTTACCCTTACCCTTGTTGTTATTTTTCTGATTTGGACGCTGGTGCACATTGGAAAAACAAACTAGTTAGAACAATTTATTTACCAACTAGAAATGATTTATAACCCAATTAAAAACTTACCATTTTTCTTGCAGTGTGTAAATATTGTTCTTCTTCCTGCATAAGGAAAACAACATTACAAAAGGTAACAACCAGCTTGCTTCAATCACTGTCTTAACAACCAAAGGTAAGCCCATGTCTTGATTGGTTCAGTATCAGCAAGGCAATGTAAGTTGCAGTCATCGACAAAGTAAGACAGAGGATGGTAAAACCAGCGTTGGGCCAGCACTGGAGACGCAAAGACAAAGTCCCAGATCCTCAATCGATGCAACTCACAAAAGATTTCAACTTTAAACAATTTCCACTAAGCCCTCAAACAGAAATGTGAAAGCACCTCAAAACTTAAACAGCATACAGATGGGTAGCAAAAACTTCAGTCGAAGAAAAAAAATTCTTCATACAAACTTCCCAGTATCATTCTTGATTACCCAACAATATTTGATACTAAGGAAGATATATGCGATTGATACTAAAATGGGAATTGCAAGATGTTCTGGATGATGGCTAGCATAGTCCTTACTGAATTGACATTGGAAGCTAATCATCATCTTCCTTCATGATCCATATGGACAGTGCATATGCGTCATCACAGGTGCAGCTAAGAGTATATGTTACATAAATCATTCTAGGGATGTGAATTGCTTCAGATGCATCAGGTCGATTCTTGCAATGATTGAATAGCCAGAACTACTAAAGCATGATTGACATTGCATTCTGAATTGACATTGCATTCTGATCTGAATTGACAGCATAATAAACTATCTACTGCCTGGCTTGAAGATTGGACGGAACACGTTTATTTCTGATCACCCGATTGCTTCTTTTTTTTATTTTTTTATCACACATTAAACAGCATGCTTTGACAATGCATTGACTATAGAGCTATAAGTTCTCAGCAGACTCAATGTTGTATCAAACGAAATCATTAGGGCCGAGAACTTACAGCGGTCGTCGGTGGCGGGCGGAGGAGCGGGCGGCGGGGAGCGGGCAGCCGAGCCGGTGGACGAGCGGCGGGGAGCGGGCAGCCGAGCGGTGGACGAGCGGCGGGGAGCGGCCAGCCGAGCGGTTGGACGAGCGGCGGGGAGCGGGCAGCCGAGCGGCGGGGAGCCGGCAGCCGAGCGGTGGACGAGCGGCGGGGAGCGGGCAGCCGAGCGGTGGCCGAGCGGCGGGGAGCCGGCAGCCGAGCGGTGGACGAGCGGCGGGGAGCGGGCAGCCGAGCGGTGGCCGAGCGGCGGGGAGCCGGCAGCCGAGCGGTGGACGAGCGGCGGGGAGCGGGCAGCCGAGCGGGTGGACGAGCGGCAGGGAGCGGGCGGACGAGCGGCGGCGAGAGGCCAGACGAGCGGCGGCGGGCGATCGAGCGGCGTCGGAGGTCGGAGAGCGAGAGTAGAGGAGAGATAGAGAGAGACAGAATGGGGAAAAAACGATTTCGAACTTAGGTTATCCTGATTCAGCGACGGCATAGCCACGAATCGTCGCTAATTGGCTACAATTAAAAACCTCCGTCGCTAATTAGTGACGGTATAGCGACCAAGTAGTCGCTATACCGCCTAAATCAAATCCATAACTCCGCCACATTTGGCGACCAATCAGCGACAGCATCGTCGCTAAAATTTCACTTTTAGCGACGATATGAGCTCCCCGTCACCAATCAGCGACGAAGATATGTGATCCGTCGCTAATGATGTCCCCGAATGCAAATTGTATAGCTCTCGGTAACTTTTGGCGACGACCGACCACGTCTCCGTCGCTACAATTTAACATTTAGCGACGATATAAGCTCCCCGTCACCAAGCAGCGACGAAGATATGTGATCCGTCGCTAATGATGTCCCCGAATGTAAATTGTATAGCTCTCGGTAACTTTTGGCGACGACCGACCACGTCTTCGTCGCTACAATTTAACTTTTAGCGACGATATGAGCTCCCTGTCACCAATCAGCGACGAAGTATTTCATCCGTCGCTAATGATGTCCCCGAATGCAAATTGTATAGCTCTCGGTAACTTTTGGCGACGACCGACCACGTCTCCGTCGCTAAAATTTAACTTTTAGCGACGATATGAGCTCCCCGTCACCAAGCAGCGACGAAGATATGTGGTCCGTCGCTAATGATGTCCCCGAATGCAAATTGTATAGGTCTCGGTAACTTTTGGCGACGAACGACCACGTATCTGTCGCTAAAAATTCACTTTTAGCGACGATATGAGCTCTCCGTCACCAATTAGCGACGAAAATATGTGATCCGTCGCTAAAGATGTACCCCATTGCAAATTTTATAGCTCTCGGCCTTTTTTGGCGACGACATTGTGCGTCGCCGTCACTAATTAGTGACTAAATTAGCGACAAAATTGTCGCTAATTTTTACAGAATACACCTAATTACATTATTATATATTTATATATAAATACACCTGATTCATAAATAATATTATCATATATACCGTATATACTGAATATTAATTATAACACAATAAACAATAAAATACGTTATACATGTCATAAAGAAGAATGGTAAAAGTGTCAAAACCCAAAGTCGTTGTCATTGTCATCTTCGTCGTTGTCATGATCATCGTCGTCTTCTGCATCTTCACTATGATCATAAAACTCGTCTTCGTCTTCGGTGTCCTCGTTTTCCTCATCAGTGTCCTCGTCATCATCAGTGATAAATTCATCTTCTTCAATACTATGATGCAAGTTCGATTGACGAACTTCACTTGCATCAACATCGATCAATGCTCCATGTGGGTCTTGTAAAGATGGAATATTATATTCATAAGGTTCAGCTGTGTGCAGAACGACCTCTTGCTGATATGCTGTATCTTTCCAGTGTTGTTCGATCTTTTTTCGCGCTTTGATTTGACATGCTGCCAACCACTCAACTTTGTCCTGTTTCAAGCTCGGATATGATGCGTAATAGACTTGAATTGCTTGTTGTGCCAGTACAAATGGTTCGTATTTCATATATTTTCTCTTGTGATTAACTTCAACCAAATTAAACTTCGGATGCACCCTCATTCCTTTGATAGGGTCGAACCACGTGCATTTAAATAACGTAACGGCCAATGGTGGACCAGGGTACTCTACCTGTATGATAGCATCCAACAAGCCGTAAAATGCCTCCATCAAACTGCTCCCAGATCGAACACAGACGCCACTATTCATCGTGGCCTTTCCCTTGCCATATTCTTGCGTGTGAAAATTATAACCGTTGACAAAATATGCTGGCCAAGTTCTTGCTATTGCTTTTGGACCCAATGACAGATGATATAACAACCCTTCATTCTCGATCATGGCTGGAATATTGTGAACCTAATGACACATATGAATAAGTTATTCATATATGTATGTATACATAGAGTATTGCTTAATATCAAAATTTGATGAAAACTACAAGTTAACACTGCACGTCGATCTTACATAATTTTTAAACCATGCTGCAAAATGGTCATTGCACAAACGATCGAGCTCATCAGGCGATACTCCTGACATGGATGCCCGAAACATTCTGTTCGATTTGAACCAAGAAAGAATAATTTATTAGCGAATGGTTAGACACAATAAATGTGTATATACATTCACATTGTGAGGTCTAATATGAAATGCTTACTGAAAGTATGGCTCCACTTCTGGACAATTCAATAAAATGTATGTGTGGGCTGCATGCATTTCTTCCCCCGTTATATAACGTAACTTACATACGCCGCTTGGTCGACCAAGATAATTGAAAATGGAGAATGAGTTACAATCCGAATCAAGCGGTCCCTCGTCGTTTCGTCCTGGTCTCCGCCTCTTGCATTGCACGTGCGACTCAAAGTAGTATGATGCAAATGTAGTCACTTCTTCAACAATGTATGCATTACAAATTGAAGCCTCCACACATGCCTTATTCTTAATTTTTTTCTTCAAATGATACAAAAACCTATATGGAAAACGACATTTTAGTTCAACATCGTTGATCGGTAGTTTCATATCTATACAAAATGAAAAACATTGTTACCTCTCAAATGGGTACATCCATCGAAATTGGACGGGACCTGCAAGTTTTGCTTCGTATGGCAAATGAACTAGTAGATGCTCCATTGAATCAAAGAACGATGGGGGGAATATCCGCTCCAAGTTACACATGATGATTGAAATATCTTTCTCCAGCTTCTCCATGTGTGATGTACGTAACATTGTCGAGCAAATATCATGAAAGAAAGTCGTCAATTCAGTAAGAGCGCCCCAGACGAAGTTTGGCAGAAATTCCTTCAACGCTATTGGAAGTAGTCGCTCCATAAAGACGTGACAGTCATGACTTTTCATACCTGACAACTTACATCCATTCAAATCAACACATCTCCCGATGTTTGAAGCATACCCATCAGGAAATCGGACAGATTTCAACCATGTTAAGACTGCACGTCGCTGGTCCTTGGTCAATGTGTACACTGCTTTTGGCTTTGGTCCAATACTGCTTGGCTCCACGTCTAGAGTCGGCCGATCACAAATCTCGCGCAAGTCTTTTCTTGCATTTAGGTTGTCCTTTGTTTTGCCAGGGACGTCCATCACCGTGTTGATGACATTCTCGAAAACATTCTTCTCTATGTGCATGACGTCAAGGTTATGATGAACAAAGTGGGTCTTCCAATATGGTAAATGCCAAAATATACTGCGCTTTGTCCATTTATGCGTAGAACCATACGAATGAGGTATGCATTGCGGGGCTTCAACAACGGTCGGGAAGGTTTGGACTCGTTCCCAAAGTTCATAACCGGTCAACCTCATTGGTGGAGGTGTCCTTTCAATCCTTTTTTTGACGAACTCTTTCTTATTCCTTCTAAATGGATGATTCATCGGTAAGAATTGTCTGTGGCAATCAAAGTAACACGCCTTCTTACCATGTTTTAATCGGAACGACTTTGATTTCTCCATACAAATCGGACATCCTAACAGGCCGGCTGTGCTCCACCCAGACAACATTCCATAAGCTGGGAAGTCATTTATCGTCCAAAGAAGCGCAGCCCTCAATAGAAATGTTTTATCGGTGCAAACATCATAGGTTGGAACACCAACATTCCATAGTTGTTGCAACTCTTCAATCAATGGTTGCATGTAAACGTCTATCATCTTCTTCGGGTTATGCGGACCGGGCACGATCAATGTCAGAAACATATAAGGTGTCTTCATGCACATGCCAGGAGGGAGATTGTACGGCGTTAATATGACTGGCCAGCATGAATAGTTTTTTCCGGTTTTACCAAATGGGGCAAACCCATCACTACATAGACCTAGCCTGATGTTGCGTCGCTCCATTGCGAAACCTGGGTATGTTCTATCGAAATGTTTCCAGGCGTATGCATCGGAAGGATGACACATCGTATCCTCTTCAGTTTCATGGTTTGCGTGCCAACTCATGTGTTCAGCAGTAGCTCGAGACGCAAACAACCTTTGCAATCTAGGAATTAACGGCAGATGAAACAATTGCTTCACTGGTCTACGTGTATGGTTACCACCATGCCTCCTTTGAACCTTGTATCTAGGCTCACCGCAAAACTTGCAAGATTCAGCAGATTGATATTCTTTCCAATACAACATACACCCTGCGATGCAGACGTCAATCCGCTCAACCGGAAGACCCAGGTCATGCACTAACTTCTTCATATCGTAAAAGGAACTCGGCATGTTGTTATCACGGGGTAATGCTTCACGCATTATTTCCACAAAAGAATTGAAGCAGTTCTCTGACACGTTATGCTCGGCTTTAATACTTAGCATTCTTGCCGTGACTGATAGCGTTGAGTGGTTGTCACAACCTCCCCATAAAGGTTCATCCGCTGAACTCAACACGTCACGAAATTTATGGCACACACTTTCTTCAAATGTTGTGTCACCAGAATTGTCAAACTGTGATGTATGACTGGAGCTTCCATGCTCATGGGTGCTTGTTTGGTTCGTTTCCCATCCAAAATTATGAGCAGCTGCATCAAGCACCATTCTCTGATATGGATTTAATTCATCTCTAGCACTACTACATTCTTCCCGTACACAAGGCAATTGGTGAGTATTGCGATATTCCTCGGGAGACATAAATGGTTCACCATGGCAAGTCCAATTGTAGTAATTCGGAGTGAAACCGTTTCTATAAAGATGCTCCTGAACGATATCATATTCTTGGAATTTACTGTTTTTGCATTTTTTGCACGGACACCTTAACTTACTTCCGTTCATGTATTCAACTTGTGAACTAGCAAACGCCATGAATTTTTCCAACCCAGCACGAAACTCATCGGTTAATCCTCCACGCTTAGGTAAGTTCTTATTATACATCCAGGACCTATCTCCTTCCATGATGCCTACGATGAAAACCCGACTCAACAAATGTCAAGATTCATTACGGTATTTTAACAAACATATGGGGGGTGTCACATGTATCCGAGTCGTTTAACCCCATATTAGGCTTGAAATCAATCTCGTGTAAACAACAACGTATAACGGCAACACAACAACGCGTAATATCTGATATATCACTCAAATTGAAAGAAGAAATAACTTACCTTGAAATTAAACAAGTTGGGACAATGGCGTATTTTTTGCGGTTTCTTCAATCGCAAATTTCTCACTCCCTTTAGCTTTTCCGATTTCTTCGCTAAAGCATACGCATCTCCACCTCCAGGTAACTTGTACTTACTCCAAGTAGGCGTCGGGCTCTCGTTCAGACAGAGAGGAAGAAGAGATCGAGTGCTGCGAAATGAATGAATCGTCTGTCTTACTGCTGCTATAAGCTATATTTAGCGACGAAATATATTTACTTCGTCGCTAAATAGCGACTAATAAATTAAATCGTCGCTAAAGATAGTCGCTATTCAGCGACTAAACACAAGTCGTAGGTAAATATAGTAGCTATTTAGTGACGGTACTAATATCGTAGCTATTTTGAGACGAGATTGCGACAACTTAGTCGCTAAACTGTCCAGAGATCAAGAACCGTAAAATATAACATTAGATCACATTAGCGACGAAGTAATTACGATGCGTCGCTAAACTGTGTTTTTGCGACTACCAAGTATTTTCGTAGCTACTTAGCTATGATAAAAATGCCGTCGCTGAATGTAGTCGCTATTTAGCGACAGAAAAGCTTGATCGTCACAAATTGGCGACGACAGCTTTACCTCGTGGCTATTTAGCGACGAATTAGCGACTAATTGTCTGTTGCCGTCGCTATTTTCGGTAATTGGCGACGAAATTAACTTGGTCGCTAATTTCGTCGCCACTTAGCGACTATTTGCCTTTTGTTGTCGCTAATTAGCGACGATACTGTTGTCGTCGCAAATATGTTGTAGCTAAATTACAGTTTTTTTGTAGTGTCACTTTTACATTTCATGATATGATCACATTCATAAGTCAAACTGGATTCTCTTGGACATGGACAAATGCTGGGAACATATCTGAAGTTTTGGACAGGGAACTTCACAACTCTGGGGATGTGCACGATGCGATAATCAAAGTTTCAGACAGGAGATTAAAAGCCTCATCGGCACCCCTCTTGCATCGAGTAATACCTAGCAGTACCAAGTTGCTCCATCTGGCCCCAATCCAGCACATAGGCGCCCACAGGGTAAGCTCTGTCCAGCCCAAACTCATACGATAATGGTATTATAAAGAGAAAATTAGGACTTCTGCAAGCCCTCACTGAATAGGTTTTTTACTTCAGGACTTCCATATAGTTAATCTAAATGACAGTAGTGGATAAACTAATTAAAAATTAATTTGAAATTTAATTAAAAAATTGAAAAATATTAAAATATTATTAACAATAATCCACGATAAAACCGGCCGTCTGGCATCCATGTCAGCAATTTTCTGCCAAAATTGATCGGATGGACTCAATTGACAAAATCTGAAAAGATTTAGGACTCAATTGACAAAAGTGTAATAGGTTTATGACTTTTTGGAAAATTTCTCAATTTTAAAGTATTACTTGTTTTGATATATTGGTACCAAACATTTTTATTCTTTATTATTTATCTGTATGATTGGTATTGTCAAAGCATATGAAGTGATAACGTAATGTAAAATTAGAGCATTTCATAATCCTTTCATTATACAAAAAGAATGAAATCACATCAATGCAAAATAAAATGAATCCAATCAATAACTACAATAATAAGTTTTGATTGAGACAAATTTTAGGGAATTGGTTAACTTACCACCCCTCAAAAGATGCGAGTCTCGGACTCGGTTCGTGCTAGCTACAACCTCTCAAGATAAATGTCACGAGTGCCCAGTTTTCAAACTAACGGTATGGATGGCCTGTTTTCGATCAAATCAAAGAGGCAAATCTCGATAGTGTGCCTGGCAAGACGATATCATATGATATCCGTAAGATTAAGGGTATGGGTGACCCGCCTTCGACCAAATTAGAGAGGTAATTAGGCTTCACTAGCATAACAGTCTTTGAGCCACTGTGAAAGTACCATCATATTGCGAGTTATAAATTCTTGAAAAAATGGACCCCACAATAATTTATAATTATTATCTTTTTTTGGTGATGTGCTATTAATCTCACTGTAGATTAAGGACTGTCAATTAATCATTTCTCGAAATATTACTAGAAGATGCATTTAACTC
>JASUUC010000080.1:0-21314 GCA_031216235.1 Syzygium jambos | reverse complement strand
AGATGGTTTGGTGTTTTCTTCTTTTGAACTATTCATGCTCTTCATTGAGACTTGACCCAAAAAAGTATAAGAGCTAGAAGACACAGGAAAGTTAGGTTTTTCTTTGCAACAGAGGAATCACGTTAAGCAATGTTATTGGATAACGAATGGTGCTTTTCAATAATTGGCCTATCCGAATTGACTTTTAATTTTTATTTTTTTTAACAAAATTTGGGTTGCAACTTTGCCTCTTTTTTCTTTTTTTTTTCAATATTACAACCTAAAACCTTCACATTACACAAATAATGACACCTAGATTTAGATATAATTTTCCATCATTTTTCGATATTTACAATACTACTTTTGTTTTTTGCAAGAAAGTGAAAAGGTTGATTTTTACTTTTTAATCGAGTGAGTTTTTTTACTTTTCAGCCAAAAAAGAGTTAAAGTATTAGCCACACCCTTTCTTTTTTAATCAATTCATAAATGTAAATGAAACATTCATCGTCATGATATTTTTGGAAGCATCGGAATAAATCGGTTAACTTCATAAATAATATTATGTAAATTAAAGAGTTCCTACTTGATCTTAATTATTATTTTCTGGCCTATAATATCTTCAATTATTTAATTAATAAGTATTCTATCAATCCACAAATGCTTAATAAATGATTCTGTTTTATCTGTCACGTATTTCAATTTTAAAATTTGAATCTTTTCTAATCTTGCAAACAAATTTACTGAAAAATGTTCAAATCTTGAAATAATTTTCTCTTTCCATAAATAGGTGTTCAATTTCTTCATATCATGTCAACAAATTAATAATTCTACTATTTCATAATAGTGTATTCTGTAAAAATCTTTTAAACGTTCATTTTTTGCATACATGCACTGCATGTCCACATGCACTCTTTTTAGAAAAAGTCATGTCTCGGTATATTTTTTAATATTGCATATTTCCTAGTGATTCAACAATTTAACACGAGTTTGCAATTGTACAAAATTTTCTAATTACCGTGGGAGGGGACAAATACATAAAATTGCCTGATTTCTACTATACTTATTGTGAAAATATGATTAAGTAAAAAAGTTGATGCAGTAAAAATTATGATAAAGTAAAAAGTTGGTCTACCTTTCGGGTCATATTGGGACAACGGGACATGAATTGAAAAATGCCTTGTCGGGTTGTTCGTTGTGCTTTAAAAAAAAAAACCAGCCGTATGCTATGTGCTACTGTAGGTTTTCGGTTGTCGGATCTAGCTTTCATTAACTTGTAATGCAAATCTTAAATAAATGCCCCAATTCATCCAATGAAATGCAAATATTGTGCTTATTAACCGTAAGAAGTCGAGGAAATTTACCGTTTTCCTTTAAGTTTTGATCCAATTATACCTCCAACCTTGATAAGGGCTTTTCCCCACCGCTTCAATTCTTTGGACTCAAAGTATTTCGCGTGCTCAAGTATGTCGTTCTTGTACAAATCAGTTCTGAGCTTCACATCATTAGTCGTCACATCATAGAAAATGGGAATTATCTCTCTCTTCCCATCTGATTCTAAATGACATTCTACCATGTGGGCTATCTCACGGAGACACCATGAACGGGAGGCAAATTTTGTAGAGAAGATGGGTATGAACATCCAAGACTCATCAACTGCCTTCAAAACTTCACTGATGCTTTTACCATTTTTGAGTTCTTCACTGTCAAGGAAAACACGTATTCCAGCACTTTTCAGACTGTGGTAAAGACAATCAGTGAAGGTTAGGCGTGTGTCGCCTCCACAAAAACTCAAAAACACATCGTATTTGTAAGCTGGCTTAGTTTCCATGTTCATGATTGCCTCCGAGCTCCTCTTCCTCTTCATTTGGTCAGTCGACTCAGAACCCTGCCAATAATTATGGACTTCAACCTAATGAGACTTGGTAATAGGACCAATTGCATTAAACATTTATGTGTGCAAGTTTCTTTCTCGTGCCTCCACGTCTGTCAAGATATGTAAATATACTCGGCACTTATTTAAATTTTCCAGTCAAGTAGATTACGCCCTTACGGTCCGCCTAGTGGACGAAGTTCAGAGGGTGATTATAGGGACGCCTCGATGGAGTTCAACTGCTAATTGTGACAAGATTTAATGAAAGATGATCAACTATCGTTAAGTTAATGATAAGTTTTGACCCGACCCAGTCAATATCATTTGATTTCTAGCTCTCGGTGCTTGAAAAATATGGAACGTTGTTCCTTGCTAGTAATTCCTTAAATGTGTTGGTATATTTCAATAGCCATCGGTAATTAAAATTATGATAGTACCAACGGTTATTTATGCTGTAATGTGCCAGTAAGTTACCAGCATTTTTGTAGAAGTATCATCAATTATTTGACTGCTCTATTATGAATTACCAATATTTACTTACGTAACATTCGGACATATTAAGGTTAACAACTTTTGTAGAACATTACCAACTCTGATTTGAGTCCATTCACCAAGTTTTATTGATTGTTTCAAAATTAGCAATTGTTCCAAGGCTTACCAATATTTATATGCTTTAATGACGATAGTATTAGAGTTACTAAGTATAATAGCAAATTGCTTATGTTAATTTAAATGATTGACGAAATTTTCACCAATTAAATTATTATCTAGTTTTAGCTTTACTTGCTCTTATTTGATTGAATTATCAGACTTTCTTCCATTGTTTCAAAATCACCACTTATTTTAATAATTTACCAACATTTATTAGCTGATATTATATGCATATTAAAGTTACCGGCTCTTATAAAAAAATTAGCAACTCTTACTTGAGTCCACTTTACCAAAGTTAATTTGATTGTTTCAGAATACCAACCAAATTCAATAATTTATCAAAACTTATTTTGGAGCTTATCAATGGTTCAAGTTACCATTTCTATTGAAGTGAATGTAATGCACATACACAACAAGCTTGATAATTGTATTCTCAATGGTGTATTTGCCAAGAAGATTCTGTACATACAAATAAAGATAATAATCATACGGTGGCGGTGAATTTAGTAATGGTAGTTGACCAGAAATGAGAGGTTATTTCTTCGGTTTTCCACACCATCCCCACGTGTTTTTGGGTCTCATTAACTCATCGGACACTTGGGGATGGTTTTCTACACCATCCCAAGTGTTGCTTCTTTCAAGATAAAATTTTATTAATATGCCCCATTATATTTTTATGAAAGGGGAAAATAAAAGAGTTCAAAGAACAAAGATGTTAACCTATACTTATTCAAGATATCTCAGAAATTATTGTCGATTTTTGGTTTCTACTTTTCAGGAAATATAACTTGTATATTAATTCACAAACCTTCATAGTTTATTCTCAATAATTGCGGTTAAGAAGTATATTAAAATTCTTCATTTTCTTTTCAATTTGCCTGAATAACTCGTAAAAAAAAACTACTTTTCTTATACTAGAACCTACAAAATAAAGCCAACCATTCGGCAATCTCTTTCGGCTCTCTCTACAAACTTCTGAGAATTTTGACTAGAAGGTTTTGACAGAGAGATGTAACCCCTGCAAGACGAGGGCAATCTCTTTTGGCTCTCTCTAAATTTCCCGTTTACATCTTTTCTCTCCAGTAGTTTCAGGGTTTTCTCAAGAATCCACGCTACTAAGCTTGGGAGGATATTCTTCAAGAATAGTATGTACCTTCTAAAACCTCGAACTTGGTTGTGCATTTCAAAACCTATAATCTCTATTGTTATCATGAACCTGAAGAAAAGAACACTAATTGCACTGTGAGGATAGTAACTACAATTGTCCTACGGGATATGTTTTATGTCATTGGTCAAAAAGCACACTATATCCAGAAATCAAAGGGATCGCAAGAAACACCTTCTGCTCTATTCCCAATGGATCGAGCGTCTTGTTCTCTTCTCCAGACCCATGGTCCGTTCTCGAGGTTGATTCCGAGTCCCTCCATTTCGTGAGTTGTCTGAAAAACCTGCAAAAAATTACAAACTCTCAACTTGATCGAGAATTAAAATAAATTGAACAAGCAGGCTGAATTGCATTAAACATGTAACGGAGCAATTTTTTTTTTGTGCGTTATCTGTCAAAACGAGCTCGAACAGAAGTCGAATTAGAGCACTTACAGTCCTATGGTCAAAGCAAGGATGATGATTAGAGCCAGAATTCCGTTGAAGTCCATCTCTGGGCCGATCCTCTCAGCTGTATTCACCCACAGAGGAAAACTTTCTGTGACAAGAGCTAATCCGGACAATTCAGTGAAGGAAGATCGACTATAACTTCTCAAGGTGAAGAGAAGGAAGCAGAGAGGAGTCAACCACAGAGACAAGGGCAAAGTCCTCCTGAGGGAAAAATTATAGCCCAAACTCATCAGGTCATGTGCAACGCACATGGTCCACCATTAGTAGAATTAATCAACCAATAGTTGATGATTAAAAAAAGGAAAATTCCACAACCAATAAAAAAAAAAAAGAAAACTGGAAGGGGCGAAAATGAAATTTCGAGAGAAATTCAATAGAATATTGCATGTTTTAACGGGGTTAGAGGCACATTGGAAGCGAACTATAACACCCTATCAACATCACATATAACTCGGGGCAGCCAAGGAGACAGCATGAGTACACATCAACAAAACAACTTTCATAAACACATTGTTAACCCAAGTTCGGTATGATATACAAGCCCAACCTTAGGGCGACTTTCCACCAACTATACGTACAAAAGGATCGGGTTAACCTAAACTCATCCAAAAGCGGAAAGTTCGTCCCACGCCCTTATCACCTCTAATCTCCGATCCTTACGTGACGTCTATTCGTCACCCCAAACTTGAAAAATGTTTAACCACGGGGGGTGAGATAACTCAGCAAGTAAACTCCCTAAACCTCGTTTAAGAGAATACATTGCCTCCAGATTGTCCTAAACATACAAGTCTGCCGTAACAAACGTGTCATAACACAATCACAGGCATAACAAACGTGTCATAACACAATCACAGACATTCTTACCTCACTTCGGCACATACACAAGCCCTACATGTTAGTCCAACCACAACAATATGACAATCATTACAAGAATACACTTATTCTCAAGAAGCATTCAATCCATGCTCATGCACTTACAATAATCCGAACACTTTCATTCTCAAGCTCGACACCTCGCATTCATCCATGCACTCCAGCACACGTGTCCAGATTATTCATGACCCGCGTAAATATGCCTCGGGTCCAACTTTCGTTTCATGGCCCGCGTAAAAACGCCTCAGGCTCAACAACACTTCCACAGCCCGCGTAACACGCCTCAAGCTTAATGTCTCTTGCCCACGTAAAATGCCTCAGACTCAACATCTCCTCTAATGACTCACGTAAAACGCATCAGGTCTACGGCACAGCCCACATAAGATGCATCAGGTTGGTGGTCTTCTGGTATAACCGGGCATCATCTCATGTAACACGCCTCAGGACGGGTTCAATTTCCCCCGTAAAACTCATCAGGGATTAGGTGATTGCACGAGTACACCATCACACCACTTTTTATCTTTAGCCCACGTAAATACGCCTCAGGGCTTTTAGTGATCACTCATGTCATGCAATGCATTCATTTCACGTGTTAATCACACCACATGCTCACATAATGCATGTCAACTCAATCGTAACCCATGATCACCACCAAATCATTCTCGATCTCGACAACATCATTCATAACAAATCAACCAATCAATCAACACGAACACTGAGTATTCAATATCAAGTCACATGTGCATAAGCACCATTTAGATCGTCAATCAAGCACCATTCAGCCACAAAACTGATCAATCCACACACACATGCCGAATCAGCCACTTTCCCTCAATTAAATCCACAAGTCCTTCCACACACACGGTCACAATTAGATAATCACCAACCACCCTCAAATTAACACATACAACACACATTCAAGCATCAATTCCAGTCACGAGAGCAGCAACTATTCAACCTCGACACCCCCACCATTCCGCTCATAAAAATGGGTATCCATAAAATCGGGGTAAATCTGGGCAGATTATACAGTAACCAAAATCCTTTCAAAATAAATACTAAACGAACTCCAAAAATTATGAATTTTGGATATATCATAAAAAACATCTTGATAAACATTTCTTATGCAGAACATGAAACCCAGTTCAATCTGTAACGGTGTCTTTTTGTCACTCAAAATCAGGCCAAAATCAGTTCGCTCTAACAAACTGTTTTGTCCTCAAAATACATTTTTTTCAATACCCAAATCACCTTGAAAAGTTTTGAAATTTTTATATATCCTAGACAGAAAAGTCCCCAACAACTTTTGTGAAGGAAGTTTATTGAAAATAGATCTGTAAAATTTTATAAAAATTCGGAAAGACAAGAAGGTCGGGATGAATAGTGTTCCGGGCAGTTTTAAGACGGTCTGAAAATGGATTTTCATGCGACCCAAATGGCCTCCAAAAATTCTAGATTTAAAATATGTTATACCTCAGGATGTGAGGAAAAGCTTTCGTGAAGGACACCACCCCTGATTCAGCCTCCAAAAATCTCCACAAAAATAGAAAGCCAGGAGGGTACAGAAAACACAATTTCGAGATTCAACCCAAACTTCAAGGATCCAAGTCCTAGTTAATAACCACTGAACTTCATGTAACATCCTGAATTTTGACCCGTTATCGGGACCTATAAAGTGTATATTAATCCTCGTGTAATTTTAGTAAGTCTCGCCTGGACCTGATCAGTCTCGGAATACTAACCAAATGGGAAAGGCTAAGTAGGATAAGGTACGTGGACCGAGAACCCGATCGTGATGGAGCGCCGATTTCGATGAATGTCGAGGAAATATTTTGAGCCAATATAGGCCGATCTTAGGAAAATGACAGGTTGAGATTGTCAGTGATGCACGATCGGATCGCGAGTGAATTCGCAAGACCGAAAGTGCGCCTGACAAAGGAAACCCGATTTTAATCCAAACGATCGTGACCTCAGGTGCTAGTGATAATTCCTCTCGTTCTCTTGATAGTGAGACCCTCACGATTCGGACAATCTTAGGTCGATACGCGTAACGCCTAAACAGCCGCCTGTTAGTGAGAGACCCTAAAACGACAAAACGAGTGAATTAGATCACGATATTGGACCGAACCTCGATATCAAAATTTCAAGGGTAATTACGACTATTTTGCAAGACGGACGTCAATTTGGAATGGCCATTCATGTTTGGGATTAAAATGGTTGAAAACTGAAAATTCGACAGAAACTGAGAAAAAGGACGGTTTTGCCCCTGGAGACTTCGAGGCCGAAGTCGGAGGCCGTTTCAGGTTATTTTTCGCGGCCAAGGTCATTTTGGGGTAGCCAAGTGTGTTTAGAGTGGTTTTGGGCAAAAAGTGGAATTTCGGCAAAAATTGAAAAATAATATTATTTTATTCCCGGAAACTTTACAGACGTTTTTCGAGGGCTTAGAAAGTGAATTTCGCGATTCCGACTCTGGATTAGGTATCACATGAATATTTAGGACCGGTATGAGCAAAAATTGGAATTTTGGTCCGGGATGGAAAATGACGGAATTACCCCTAGGCCATTTTTGATTTATTTCGAATTTTGGGATAATTTTGGAGATTAATCAAGGTTGGTTAAGGTTAACTAGGATGGGTTAACCATGGTTAGGGGCTTTTGACCATTTTGCCCTTGAATTATTGATTTTGAAGCATTTTTAGCCCTTGGATGAGGGGTATTTTGGTCACATGGGCTAGGATTGTGACATGTGGATCTCACCCAAGTATATGTTGACCACCTTTGACCCATTCTCTCTCCTCAGCTCACTCTCTCCTCTCTCCGGCGATCATCTCTCTCTCTCTCGGCTGCTTCGTTTTCCTCTTTGCCGAGCAGCACCGCCGGCCACTGTTCACGCCGGAACAGCAGGCCTCGCCGGAGCTGCTGGCCGCCAGCCACCGTGTTCCAACCCCAGGCGTCACCCTCAGCCCCGTCGACCACTTTTCTCCTGCTCCCGTCGCCCGTGGCCGCCGTTCCAGCCGAGGCGAGCAAGGACGCCGTCGCCGTCGCCGGGCTTGTTCCGCCGGGCCGCGCCGCCGTGCGCCACCCCACCGTCCGACCTCACCCTTACCGTCTCTCTCTCCCTTGACCTCAGCCCAGCCTCGCCGGCGCTTCCCCTGTTTTGGCCGAGAGGTGGCCGTGAGCTCGCCGGAGCCGCCGTGAGCCGCCGGCTTGCCTTGGAGCGCCGCCGTCGATTGTACCGCTCGCCGGTAATCGGCCGCTCGCTCCCGTCGCCTCGCGTCGTCATTAGGCGAGTAAAACACCTAATCCTTGAATTAGTCTAAATTGTGCAATTAGGGGTGTAATTAAGGTGATTAGGCTAAATTAGAGCCTAATGGTGTGTAATTGTGCATTGGTTGATTAGGGGACCTAATTGGGATTAATTGTGGTGGTTTAATGGTGATTTGGAGCCAAATTAGTGGCTGTTTTGGCATGGTCCTCTATAGAACCGAATTTGATTTATATTGCCTAATGTGGTCATTTGATGGATTAGGGACTAATGGCTTGAAATTAAACTTGTTAGAGGCCAAATGGAACTTGTTGGAACATTGTGGGATGATGTCTTGGTTGTGGGATAAACAGTTGAGACTGAGTGGTCATGTCGAATCCCAAGTGGACTGGAACTCTATAATGTCGAGTTTTGTGTTAATTGCCGAATGTAAATGGACTACAATGATATGAGTTAGATATGCCAATAATGCCTGGTATGCGTGGAATTATGATTTATTATACTTGGTATACTGTGGCATGATATTTGACTTGAGTCCTATTACATGAGAATTCACATCGTGCTTTGTTATGACTCGATTTATTTGTGATGACCATTGGGTCATGGCCTACGGGTCGATTTATACAATTGTAATGACCATTGGGTCATGGCCTTCGGGTCGAGTTAATTGTGATGACCATTGGGTCATGGCCTTCGGGTCGAGTTAACTGTGATGACCATTGGGTCATGGCCTTCGGGTCGAGTTAATTGTGATGACCATTGGGTCATGGCCTTCGGGTCGATTAAACTGTGATGACCATTGGGTCATGGCCTTCGGGTCGATTTAATTGCTTATGAGTTATATTGATTTTGAAAGCCTAATTTGCAGGACTGGAGTATTGGAATCGGGCTGTGAGCCCATGTGAACTTATAATGATTTATTTACTGGTTCAGTGAATTATGTGTTTTATTTATCTCTGGAGATGCACTTTAGCCTAGTTTAGGAATTAGGGGTTATTACTTGCTGAGTTTATCTCACGGTTGTGGTAAAACCGAATTTTCAGACCCCCGTCCATAAAATGCCGAGGAGAGCTCCTCTTTTTGGATTTCTGCAGCGGATTCAGCGAGATGTTAGTGTGCATCCCTGTGGAGACGGGTCAGCTTACGTTAGATATCTTTCTGTTATGCATGTGAATGTGGGAGAGGCTTACAGTGACACTCAGGAGTACGTAGCCTGGTGTTATAGGGGAGCTGATGGCGTAACTGGACCTCCGCTCAGGACTTTTGATGTTCCGGTAGACAGAAATGGCGTCATGATTCCCCAGATGGTGAGTGGTGAAGTCTCTGATCCTCCAGCCTCCCTTAGTGTGAGCAGCGTAGGCGATACCGTGGATGGACCGATAGCCATGGACGAGGAGCAAGGAGATCAGCAAGTGATAGTTGCCGATGTAAACCCGGAGGAGGACGAAGAGTTAAATCTGGAAGTAATAGGGGAGAATGTTGAGGCAGACGGAGAAGTGGCTGAGGTTGGATCGGACGAAGAGATAGTATCCGAGGAGGACTCTTCGGAGGAGTCATCGGCATCATCTGATCCAGATTGGGAACCCTAGGATAGGTCCCAGTGCTAGGAATAGAAGCTAACCTAACCCCCTTTTTGATGTAACCCCTTCCAGATAGTTAACAGTTGTCCCTAGGCCACAAATCCCTTTTTGCTTCGTGGCCCAGATGGATGTACAAGATTGTTTATATGAGTAGAGTTTGTAAGCTTGTTAAGAATGTATATTTTGACCCTGTTTAATGTAATTTATTATCTTTTGCTGCTTATGGTTGCACTGTTGTATTGTCCGGGTGTATGTATGTTATATATATATATATATATATACATACGTTGTTTCTGCTTGTGGCGTGTTTTCTCTGATTTGGGTTTTCGGGTCGGTGACGCAATCCTGGGAGCGTCGCACCTCACTTCGACCTTAGTGCGGATGTTTAGCCTTCGTGGGGTACGGGGCGTGACGCTTCAGCTCTCAAAATTCATTCCACAAAGTTCAAACTATCTTGCCACAGCCATTTGAACATCCAAGAACACAATGAAAGATCAAGGTCTCCTCGAATCCACCTATAATCACCTCAATCAACCCCTAAACCAATCCATCGACAACCCATCACCCTAATCAAAGTCTAGAGAGAAACTTGCCTTAAACCTAAGCAAGAAAAGCCCAACAAGCAGCAGCAAAGGCCTCGGCAAGGCAGCAACTCCAACGAGCGGTGGCGGCGGCAACTCACGGCAGCTGAACGGCGGCGACGGCGGGCTTAGCCGGTTGGCCACGGTCACGAGAGGAAGGGGAGGGGGAATCAGCCGAGAGAGGTAGAGAGGAAGAGAGGTGAGGCGTGAGAATGGAGGGGAGAGAGAAAGAAAGAGAGAGAAAGAAAGAGAGAGAAAAGAAAGAATAAATCAAGTCAATAAATGCTGTCTACCCCCAAGTAAAATTACCATCCTACCCTCCTCTCAACTTTCCATTCAACGGCCATGATCCAACCTTATCTTAAAATCGACGGCCAAGATCAACTCTCACAAAAAATATCCAAGGGTAAAACAGGAATTAAACAAAAGGGGTAGGGGCAAAATTGTCCAAAAATTGTGGCTTCTATAGTGGGGGTGAAATGTCCAATATGCCCTTCCACTTTTATACTTAGCCTTCACAAAGTCCTAGGGGTAAAATGGTAATTTTTCACTCCCTGTCCAATTTCAATCTTTCTCGACATATCCAACAAATTCTAAGATTAACTATGCTAATGACGACGTCGTCTAATTAATTGTCATGACGTTCGAGGAATCCGAAACCCAAACTTGGATTCTAATTATGGCTAAATCCAAATAAATGCGACTTGAGCGTATCTCAAACTAACGGGTGGCTTTCGGGAAAATTCGTATATTCGACCCGTGGTCGATACTCAATCGAGTCACATTTAAGTAGACTTGAACCATGGTGACCTCGATTGTCATGTAATTGCGAGGATCAATCACTAGTTCCTAAGAACGCGATCGTTCGGAATAAGTTTGGGGTCGTTCGCCAATATCATATTATGGCGAGACGAAATCACCCACGTTCCAATTATATGATATTAGCAAATCGATTTGTGACTATCCTTGGATCGGTCTATACTGGCCCAAAATATTACCTCGACAATCCTTATGGTCGAAAGTCAGTCCATGATTAAGTTCTTTGGTCGCACGAATCTAATTCCCTAATTAGCCTTTCTCTAATGGTTAGTATCCTAAGAATGATCAGTTCTAGGCGAGATTCACTACAAATGCATTAATGAAATCATGCATATCATAGATCCCAAGTGGGTCGAAATTCGGAATATCACAAAAAAAGAATTACAAGGGCTAGAAGATGGAGAATCACACCTCCCGCCAGTTGGTCCCTAGCTTGGAGGTAAAGCTTTGCCTGACCTGCTTTCGTTTCGTTCCATTTTTTTTATGCTTCTGTCCTTCCTCCTCCATGAGCTGAAAGTCGAAATTGCCTTTCCTTTCACAAGTAAGAGCAAAGAGGTCCTCAACCAACCCCAAGGAATTTTGACTAATGCTGGATCCAACGGTTGAAGAACAAACTGTCTAGTGATGCATAAAACAAATGGGAATGGAAACAAAAGCAGGTGAGGCAAAGCTGTGGCTCCAAGCTAGTTACCACCCGGGGGAGGTTTGAGGCGTGGATGCTCCACTTTATTTATTAATTACATGAGGCACTAAGCTTGATAAAAACTTTTTCTGTAAGTATGTAGGCCATGTTGCGATAGATTCTCGAGTGTCTTCAAGAAAACTAAAACCTTTGAAATGAGAAGATAATTTGTTGAACACAATCTTCTCAAGTATTGTTTTACCAATTCCACCCATTCCATGAATCCAAATGAAATGTACATCACCAGAGTCGAAGTCCAACAATTGTATTATGGCTTTAACCTGACAATGATCTTCAACCAGATTTTCAGGCCCCATACACACGTTTGCCGCTAAGCTTACACGAAACCTCTTCCACAACCACTTCAATTAGTCTCCGTGGCGGCAGCAAAGCAGGAAGAAGTTGTTTCAGTCAAAGGCAAGAAAGCAAAGGGCATAGATAATGTCATCGGGCTTGGGACCTTATGGTTAAATAATTAATTTAAGCGTTATAATCAGTGAAAATCTCATAATTATGTCACTTATCAATTGGACGAATTTAAGACGCTTTAACAAGGTAAATGTTTTGCAGATGCCTGAATCCACTAATTAAAATAATGCAGTGACATAAAATCCAAAAAGGATTGAGCTCTATTGACACGGTTGTTGCTATAGAGGTTGAATCCGAAGAAAAACAGAGATAAGTCCGTGGCTCCAGCAAAGCATGAAAGAAGAGGATATAAGTTTAATATGGAAAATCGTTCAATTTGCACAGTTTGATTCGCATAAATAATGCACTAGAAAAATAACTGCGCTATACCGTGGGAAAAAAACGAGAAACTACAGTTTTTGAAAAACAAAAAATTATCTCCAAATAATAAAGGTGACAGCTTGAGGATAGACTCGTGGCATTCCATCTCTTATCATAGTTTTAACTTTTCCGATAGTTCTAAAATCTTCTGTTTTTTTCACATAGCAATTAAGATAGGCTAAATCATCGTTGATTTTAAACTAACGAAATAGGAAAATAATACTTTGTCATATTGGATAACAGCGAAGCAGTAACATTTTTTTATCGAAGGTATGAGAAAGGTACAAAAATATCACTTTAATTGAATTTCATTATAAGCATATATTTTTTAATAATTGCAAATATACTTTAGTTATTGACGAGAAATTGAAAAGGTTGAGTTTTGCTTTTTTAAGCCAATATAAACTGAACCACAGCGTGTAAAAAGAAGATCGACTATGGCTTCTCAAGGGCAGGTGATTTCTGGCTCTGCGATTGCTCTCGGTATGAAGAGAACATCAAGAACACGGGGAGGATGATGGTGAATTTCTGGTAATAAAATATGCAAACCACCGAAGAACTTAAGTAACTTATTCGTTGTATCTATTATAGATGACTTGGTGCATCTGGAGAATAGCATCTTTCGCTTTTTGGGGAAAAGTCATGTGACATTGATATCAATTCAGTTTTAAACCTTTCAATTGAATCAATCTAGTCATAAATCTTTTCATATTGATACCAATTCAGTTCATCCGGCCAATTTAGACCGGAAGCCATCCTATGTGACATGGCTGGCAGACGATTGGCGTTTACTTTGAATTTTTTAATATTTTTTTGAATTTTTAATATTTTTTTCCTTTTTTCTTTTCTTTTTTTTCCTTTTTTTTCTCCGTCCTTGGGCTTGGGGCTAGTTGGCAAGTGACTGGCCTGCCAACCGACCACAGGCAAGGGCTAGCAAGGGCTGTGACCGGCCACAAGCGAGGGTCGCCCTCGCTAGCCAACCATGGCTAAGTACTGACCACAGGCAAAGGAGAAGGAAGGAAAAAAAGAGAAAATATTTAATTTTTTTTGAAAATTCAAAAGATTATTAAAATATTATTAAAAATTATCCACATGAGTACTGGCCATGCTACATAGGACGGCCGACGTCCACGTCAGTGATTTCTGGCCTAAATTAATCGAATAAACTGAATTGGTACTAACATGAAAAGGTTTAGAACTAAATTGGTCTAATTAAAATGTTTATGACTGAATTTATACCAATACAATAATAAGTTTAGGACTTTTTTGGTACTTTTCCCTCACTTTTTGTTGTTGCCATCTGCTATCATCATTGCCATCCGAAGGTATTTTATAATGTCTAGAACCGGACATTCGTCATTGGAACTATATGTGCATTTTCAATGCCAGACAGAATCTTGGACAGTTTTATATATTTTTTCGCAATATATATGTTCTTAGATTACATCTTTCTTAGTCACTCCATCTACCTATAAATTTATGAGTCATCAATTTTATCTCAACTCCAATTTCCATGAGTTAGCGAGAGGAAATACCACGTTTGTTTCGGACTACACTTCACGGTACTTTTTATGTTCTGTTATGGAGATAATTGAAGCGTGAATTTCACACTCCTTTAATTGATGTTATGATAGCTCTGTGTCATAGAATGCACCCAAAAATAACGTTCATTCTCAAACATCATCAAAGCAATTCACAGAACCTGGTACACTCTGTAACTTTGATGGGATAGAATGATAACCGCATGACGTGCAACAAATGTTGAATGGAAACTTAAAATGGCCTAAAGAGGTAAAACATTACCCCATGTATCTCATATGGATTCTAAACTCCATTGAACTTTTACCCATCTTGTAAGATTTAAATCAATTTCCTAGAACAATTTAAATCACACTATTTCTCCCTTCATCGTGATCTTCTTCGTTCTTTCTGCGTGCCGTCTTTTTCTGTTCTTCAATAGCATCCTAAACAATAACACACTGCTTGGAAAGCAAAGATTCAGAGTGGAAAAAATCATAGTGGAAGGAATGATGGGGTGGAGAATACAAAAACCAAAGCTGGCCCTTCTAATTGTGAGAAAGAAAGAGTATATGAAAATGAAATCGAGGAAGGAAACAAGAGTGGAATGTTAATATGCAAACGACTAGGGAAAAAGAGAACAATATTAACTTATCAATTGGGCAGTTGGGTATTTGAAAAAGTGATTCAAGATTTTGTCGCATTACACTATAAAATGAATTTTGAGTGAACAATTATTCAAACCACTATAAGTCAAAAAGCTTCAAGATTGTTAATATACAAACCACTAGGGAAAAAGAGAACAATATTAACTTATTAATTGGGCAGTTGGGCATTTGAAAATGTGATACAAGATTTTGTCCCATTACATTATAAAATGAATTTTGATTGAACAATTATTTTTTTTGATTGAACAATTATGCAAACCACTATAAGTCAAAAAGCTTCAAGATTGTTAATATGCAAACCACTAGGAAAAAAGAGAACAATATTAACTTATTAATTGGGCAGTTGGGTATTTGAAAAGTGATTCAAGATTTTGTCGCATTACACTATAAAATGAATTTTTAGTGAACAATTATGCAAACCACTATAAGTCAAAAAGCTTCAAGATTGTTAATATGCAAACTACCGGGGAAAAAGAGAACAATATTAACTTATTAATTGGGCAGTTGGGTATTCGAAAAAGTGATTCAAGATTTGTCGCATTACGCTAAAATGAATGTTTAGTGAACAATTATGCAAACAACAATAAGTCAAAAAGCTTCACTGGGGTTGGAAATAACTGTTAGCATCTCCAAAAGGTATTGACATATGCATTTGGATTCGTCGGTTCCATTTTGAACGATTGATTAGGTTCTGTTTGCTTTACAGAAAGTTTCTTGCTCTCACTCTCCTTTGAAAACACCAAACTGGCTTCATGTATGTAAAGCTGAGACTAGTTTATTTCTTTCAAAAACAAACAATAATGCCTTTCAGAAATTTATTCAATTGAAAACATCCCGTGGGAAAGGGACGTTGATGGTTACAAATCCTCTTCCACAAACACGAAGCTCTTGTTGGATGTATGCCCTAAAGTAACTATATAATAGTTACATGTTAGGGATTTAAGTTTTACTCTTAATTTTTATTATTTATTTAATGGCAATGACATATTCATTCATTTGTCTAATTATTTATATATATGAATGATTCCATAAGATTAGTTATGACTAGACCTATTCTTGAGACGTTAAGAATATGTGTGACGGGTTCACAATTAGACCAAATCTTTAAATTGTTCCCGGTCGATGAATTATCGAGTGGATATTAATGATCCTATTGAGACCGGTATGTTCTTAACTTCACTATCAAGTATTTGATACTTAAGAGAATTATGAGTCACGAATCATTGGGTATTGTGATACCCGAGTTAAAATATAGGTGCTTGTACTAGACAAGCTCACTAAACGTGATGCGCATAGAACGATTAGCAACATGAAAGCTTTTAGCATGGTCAAAGTCTAATCGTTCATGCTTTGATCTTGTGTAAATAATCCTTAGACCTGAGGCATAATGTTGTCTTGTGTGTTGGATGACCATGGTTCATAGGTGCGCATAATGCGGGTTCATTGATCTGTCTTTGTACTTGATAGTCATAGTTCATTCACATAGGAAGTTACGCGTGTGCGCAAAATGGAATCCGCATCCTTTGTTACATGCAAGGTACAATAATGATGTCCTATGCGACCTAATCATGATAATGCATTGAAATTCTCGATCGGGGTTGTAATTAAGAATAAACTATTCATATTTCGTATAAAATGCATGTCAATTAGGTTTGTGCATATGATCAAATTGGTGACTTAACAAATATTCCAAGGTCTTTGTTCAATCGGGACATAATAAGGCAAAGGGATTAACTTACACTGCAGCCAAAGCAGATGGGTACATTATGTTATTAAAGCAGTCACATTGTCTGGGTAGCCATGAAATATTATTAGATATCAAGCATGGCTTGTAAAATCTGAAAGTTGATTGGGACAATCAATTTTCTTGGAAGTACTAATGTGTTAGTGCAAGTGTCACGCCCCGAACCCCAACGGGCTCGCGACACCCTTTCGATGGTCGTATTGAATGTGACGTCTCAAGACGCGTCGCTAACCCAAATGAAACACACGAAGACAAACGCAAGCGACATCAGAAATTAAATAACCCAAACAATAAATAATGACAAAGGGGAAACATAAAACAATAATTTCATAATGACAGTTTGAGACCACAAAATTCATACAATAGGCTCATAAAGTTAGTATCCACCTTCATCATAAAAAAGGAACTAGTGGTAGGGTAGACTACAGAAGACATAAGAAGGGCTCTATCAAAAAGCTTCTAAGCCCATCACCTAAACACCCCTACGGTGCCCAATTTGAATCGGATCCTGAAGGCTCCGACTCCGTGTCCGAGTCGATCTCGATCAGCTCCTCCTCAGGGTCGAGAACCATAGGCTCCTCCTTGGGCTCAGGCTCGGGCTCGGACTCCTCGAATTCTTCTTCAAGCTCGAGATCTGCATGGGCCACAGGTTCGGTTTCGGGTTTCGGTACGGGCTCGAGTTCTGGCTCTAGAATGGGCTCGGGTTCTGGATCAGGGTTCTCTGGTGGGTTGCCAGGGTCCGTCACCGCACCATCGGGAGTAAACTTGTCCCATGGCTCCCAATTCACCGCATCCTCGTTAGCATGCTACATCTCCTCAAAATCACGGATTGGCCTAGTAGTCTCCAATCCGACACGATGGGACCAAGCCAAATAGGTATGGCGTTGCAGGTCCTCTAATCCCTTATCTACCCATACATTGGTAAGATGCCTAATGTACGTCTAATCCGGGACTACCAGATAATCGGTCTCCTCATGCACCATATGCATGGGGACCCTAAAACGCCGAGGTGACGACATGCTCAAGGTCGAGGATCTGAAAGGTTTGCACTACAACAATGAGAATAAATCTCAATAAACAGACAACTTAAGTCCCATCTAGGCCAATGCGTATCCAGACGAGTTTAACATGCAATCCACAAGCCAACACAATCAATTTCACACTACTTACCTTGTCTCGAACTACGTGCCAACTCTGTATATTAGTCAATTCACCATAAAGCAATAATACTTCAAGAACATAACATCGTCACTCAAACGCCATAACCATGTATATTCAACCAATTCAATCACACTCAATTCGCATTCATGGCCGAGCAACTTTTCACGACCCGGGTCAACACCCCATAGGTCAACCCTCCGAACAAATCAGGCTCCGTCCCTCACTTGACCTTTCATACTTTCCCATAACCCACGTCAACACACCTTAGGTCAGCCCTCCGATCAATCCGGGTTCTGTCTCTCACCGGACATTTTACACTTTCACACAACCCGCGTCAACACACCTCAGGTCAGCCCTCCGATCAATCCGGGCTCCGTCTATCACTGAACATTTTATACTTTTACACAACCCGCGTCAACACACCTCGAGTCAACCCTCCGATCAATCCGGGCTCTATCTCTCACTGGACCTTTCACACTTTCACACGACCTACGTTAACACGTCTCAAGTCAGCCCTCTGATCAATCTGAGCTCTGTCCCTCGCTGGACATTTCACACTTTCACACGACCCACGTCAACACACCTCAAGTCAGCCCTCCGATCAATTCGGACTCCGTCCCTCATTGGACATTTCACATGCACATACACCACATCACAATTCGCCATTCTCACACATCGTACAAATCCAATTCCAATCAAAAACTCATCACACTAGCCCATCAATAATCACACGTCAATTTCACCCATAAACGCAACGACAATCCAATCATCACACCCACATAAATTAGCTACTAAACATGCCACATAGTCATTGCAATTCAATCAACCAATTAACAACATTCATAAATTGGCCCTAACCCAAGTTTAACCACTAAACCGGCACTATTCACACCCATTATACTAAGTAGGGTTTAGGAAGTCACTTACCTAAATTTGGCTCGGAAAAAATCCATACGGGCTCAAAATGGCCTGGGTGAACAGTGGCGACTCAGCGCGGGCGAGGGTACGACCAGCAAAATTGCTGGCAAAGCGCTCGGCCACAGCCGGGGTGCTCGACCATGGCTGGGCACATGGCTCGACGCTCGACCATGGGCAAGGGCAATCCAGCCATGGCCTAGGCGACTCAATCGCGGGCTGGGCACATGGCTGGGTTGCTCGGTCGGCAAGCTGGGCTGGTTGGCCAATGAGCAAGCTGGCTAGTCGGCGGCGGCAAGCAGCGGTGATGGCGACGAGCAGCTGCTATGGTGACGCGACGGCGAACTGGCGGGCGGCGCGATTTGCGGTGACTGGCTCAGCCAAAGCACGAGCAGTCCGGCCAAGGCGGCAGCGACGGCGGCTTGGGGGGGCTGAGGCGGTGGTGGCGAATGGAGAAGCAGCAGTGGCCGGAACGGTGGCACGCGGCGGCGATAAGCTCGACCAGAACAGGGAGGCAGCAGCGTCGTCGTTGGGTAGCAGGGACAACGGCGGCGGCGACAGCGGTGCTAGGTGACCAAGACGTCGAGCACGATGGCAGTTGGTGGCAAGGGGAGCTGGGTGGTGGTAGGAGCAGTGGCAGCCGGCACGGCGGCGTGCAGTGGTGATTGGCAAGTTAGACAGAGGGGAGAGGAGCTCGAGGAAGGAGGGTCGATGGAGGGAATTGCAGGGCCGGCGACGGTCGGGGGTGGCGCGGCGATGGCGGCGGCGCACAGTGGCTGCGGCGAACAGCGGTAGGAGGCGAGCGGTGGCAGGGGGAGAGGACGATCAGCCAGCAAAATGAAGAAGCAGAAGCCACTGCCAAGGAGGAAAAAGAAAGAAGGAGAAAGAAGAAAAGAAGAAAAGAAAGAAAAGAAGAGAGAGAAAGAGAGAGGGAGAGTAGGTCTGTGCATGGCAGGGGAAGGGGACATGCATGGGGAAAGGGGGAAACGTGCACAGGCAGGGGGAGGGGACATGCATGGGGAAAGGGGGAAACGTGCGCAAGCAGAGGGGGAGAGAGAGAGAGAGACAAAGTCAACGCACTTGAGTGCAATCCGACGGTCCCCGTTCAAATCCAAAAACGATCCAACGGCTCACGAAAATCCTAATTAATTATTAGGAAAAAGGGTTAGAAGATATTAATAAAAACACACTACGAGGAAGGTCTATTAGTCCAAATCTACACCCGCTCAAAATTTTACTTTTCACATATCCCGAGCGATATTGAGGCTGGCCACAATAATATCGACATCGTTCAATTAAATTCGTTTCGAAACTCCGAGAAATTCGACATCAAAGTTCGGGCTCTAAATAATGGCCAAATTCGATCAAGTGCGATTCTAGCGAAATCTATAATTTAAAAATAACTCAAGAGTGATCAGTTCCGGGTGAGATTTTATTATAAACACACTGACGAAATGCACGTTTTATAAATCCCAAAAATGGGTCGAAATTCGAAATATCATGGGCATGTGTGCATATGATGCTCCCAAAATACACACATGTTTGTCATGCACTTTTATATACACATAAAATTATATTAAAAGATAATTTAAAAAAAAAATTGGTGCATGCTGACCGTGTGCAATGTGCACACATGCATGATCAACAACCATTGCTGATCGCACATAAAAAAAGCACGATCAACAACAATTGCATGATGATGAAAAAGTGGGTGTGCAACATGTTTGCATGAGAGGTAAAAAGGTTTTTGTGACATTCCGAATTTCGGCCCATTTTTGGGATTTATAAAACGTGTATTTCATTAGTGCGCTTATAATAAAATCTCGCCCGGAACTTATTACTCTTGGGTCATTTTTTTTTAAATTAGAGATTTCGCTAGAATCGCACTCGATCGAATTTGACCGTTATTTAGAGTTTGAATTTTGGTGTCGAATTTCTCGAAGCTTGAAGACAAATTTAATTGGACATTGTCGATATTATTGTGGCCAATCTCGATATTGCTCGGGATATGTGAAAAGTGAAATTTTGACCGAGTACAGATTTGGACTAGTAGACCTCCCTCGTAGTATGTTTTATTTGATTTCTTTTGGCCCTTTTTCCTAATTATTAATTAGTATTTTTGTGGGCCATTGGATCGTTTTTGGGTTTGAACGGGGACCGTCGGATCGCACTCAAGTGCGTTGACTCTCTCTCTCTCTCTCTCTCTCTCTCTCTCTCTCCCTACCCGTGCACATTTCCCCCTTTCCCCATGCACATCCCTTCTCCCTGCCATGCACAGACCTACTCTCTCTCTCTCTTTCTCACTCTTCTTTTCTTTCTTTTCTTCTTTTCTTCTTTCTCCTTCTTTCTTCTTCCTCCTTGGCCGCGGTTTCTGCTTCTTCCTTTTCCTGGCCAATCGTCCTCTCCCCCTTCCACCGCTTGCCTACCACCGCTGTTGGCCCCAGCCACTGCGCTTCGCCGCCATCACCGTGCCACCCCCGACCGTCGCCAGCCCTACCGTTCCCACAGCCGACCCTCCTTCCCCAAGCTCCTCTCCCCTCTGTCTAACTCACCAGTTGCCACTGCACGCCAACGTGCGGTCACCACTACTCCTACCACCACCACC
>JASUUC010000079.1:0-22839 GCA_031216235.1 Syzygium jambos | reverse complement strand
TGATTGTCGCGACCGAACTCCCGAGCCCTTTTTGGACAACATGCAAAAAGCAGGGGGGCTCGCCTGGTACGTCCTAAGTCTAGGTTTAGGACTTAACTCGGGCTCTCCCAAGCCCATACCATATCGCGACTTAAGGTTTAAATATTTAACATGCAAATGATTTATACCAAGGAGTCGCCACTAATCGATTTGAGGTGGGTCGATTAGAAACCCAAATAAGGTGATGGGAGAATCACCCTATTCCTACGAACCAGAGATTAACTGAATTCGGGGACTTGGTTACATTAGTCGGATAACTAATGCCCTTTCGGTACCATTTTACCCTGTTCATTTTTTTTGAAAACATTTGTCAAGCAGTTTGGATTGATTTTAGGACATTTCTCCTAATCATGTAAGGTGTTCAAGCGAGTGCATAATCAGAAATGATCAGCAGTCATGCAACCTATGGTTCTAGCCCTAACTAAGCCAGATGACATTCAAAACGCAGCAGTTCATGCAATTGTATTAAAACATGCATAATAACAACGCAACGGTAATAATAAAACATGCAAAATACTACCACGCGACCTCAGGCTTGCCTAACTTAAACATAGAAATTTATGCAATTATTTAAACAACATGCATAATGATACTATGATAAATTAAAACATTCAGATAAGTCCTACATTAAAAAAAAAATTCGGAAATTTTTTTTTTTCGGAAATTTTTTTTTTCGGAAAAGAAAAAAATAAAAAAAATAAACCTTTTTTTTGAAATTTTTTTAATTTTTTTTAAAAATTTTAAAAATTTTAAATTATTATTTTTTAAAATAAAATAAAATAATATTATAATATTATAATAAACCCGGTCGGGTCGGGTCAGATCCGGGTCGGTCAGAACTGACCCGGGAGTTGACCGGGTCGGATCGGATGATCCGAATCGGGTCGGATCCGACCCGGGTCGACGGATCCGACCCGGGAGTTGACCCGGGTCGGATCGGCTGATTCGGGTCGGGTTTGACCCGAATTTCACAGACCCGCGGGGAGAGTCACCGGCGAGGCCAAAATTGGCCGTCCGCCGGCCGACCCAGGCCGGCGCCGCCCCCGAATCGTCCCCCTAGGACCACCTTCAAGCCATACCACTCACCTGAGCCGCCGTAGGACCGGCGTTCACCGGCCGGCGACGAAACAAAAACGGGCTTGATTGAGGCATTTCGTCGAACATGTGGTGGGCGCGACAAAAACCGGGGAATTTTGACCTCCTCCGGCGATCCGGTCGATCCCAGCGGCTTGGGTTCACCTCCGACGGCGACTAGGGATCGGGACCGACGACGGTATGGGCCGGGAATCGCGCGACGCGGCCGGCGCGAGTCCCGGCCACACCGGACACCGAAACAGGGGAAAACAGAGGCGGGGACTCGGCCGGGAGAGCTCACCGGTCGACGGCGCGTCTGGGTGGCTTCTCAGCTGCTCCGTGGGCGACGGCAACGCTGCTGGTTCTCGGCCACACTCCGGTGTGACCTCGGTACACTCTTGACTCGCTCTTTCTCTCTCTTTTCTCTCTCGGCCTCTCTGTCCCTGTTTTTCTCTCAAAAATGGCCGGAGGGGTGCTCCGGGCGTCGCCGGTCAGCTTGCTGGAGACGGCGAGACCGGCTGGGACTCCAGGCCCCTCTCTCTTCTCTATTTCTCTCCCGGTTCTCTCTCTGTTTCTTTGTTTCTCTCTAAAAATGGCCGACCGGAGGCTCTGGCTTCTTCACGGTGGCAACGACGTCGCTGGTTTGCTCCGGCGAGGCCTCGGTCACACACTCTCTCTCTCTATTCTCTTCGTTCTCTCTCTCTATTCCCTCCCTGTTTTCTCTCTCTTTCTCTCTGTTTCTCTTTCAAACTCGCCGACCGGCGCTCCTCTCTCTCTCTTCGGCTTTTATAGGCGGCGACGACGCGTCCCGTGCCTCCCCACATCGGCTGACGACGGCCTGCACCGGCCTATGCCCCGCAAATCCCGCGGCCATAGGCCGGTGCAGGGGGACGTCACTGCTGCGGCTGAAAAAATCCAGAGGAACAGGGGGAGGAGAGGGATAAAAGGATAAGGGGAGGCCGGGAAACCGGGGGAAGACGGGACTGGCAATTAATGCCAGTCCCGTTGGCGTGCTCGTCCAGGCCTCCTCTGGCCTGATGGAGACGGCGCGGAGCTGCTTCGCCGCTCGTCGTTCTGCGTCCGCTGCAGGGGTGAACAGGGGAAGAGAAAGGGACGTCGGCGGAGGAGAAGGAAGGAGGAGAAGGAGCTGGGCCTGTGCGGGGGAAAAGAAAAGGAAAAGAGAAGAGGAAGGCTGGGCCGCGCGGAGGGGAAAGCTGGGCCGCGCGGGGGGGGAAAAGCTTGAACGGGCCGGGTCGGCCTGGCCCCGACCCGGCCCGAATCGATTTTTTTTATTAATTAATTAATTAATAACTCTTTTTTTTGAAATTTTATTTTATTTTTATTAATTATTTATTCATTTATTTTTACAAAACTCTAATATGCCCTATTAATGCGAAATGTGCCTAATTTCTATATGCAATGCATTTAAATTGAAATATCTTTTTGTTTAGGAATTAAAGAAAATTAATTCCTAAATTTTGTGCAATTAATTTTGGGCAAATTAAAAATAGGTGTCAACAGCTGCCCCTTTTTGAAGGTGGGCTCGCAGAGTTTGAGCTCGCAGAGGTTACGTTCAAAGATAAAATGACACCTAAATTTGGCCCATGCATGCTCAATGAATGTTATTTTTGGCGGGACTGTGAGTCCCAATTTTTATGGTGCGATAAGATGATGCATGCTAAAGCAAATAAAAACATACCTTGGGCTACTTACCTTGCCGAAGGGTAGAGTAATTCCAGATAGTTGATATTGTGTGTCGAGGACCCGAACCTTTCTTCGGTCGCCTTGACGGGGAATTGTTTGTCTAGGACCCGAACCTTTCTTCGGTCGCCTGGACTGGGGATTGTTTGTCTAGGACCCGAACCTTTTTTCGGTCGCCTGGACTGGGGATTGTTTGTCTAGGACCCGAACCTTTCTTCGGTCGCCTGGACTGGGGATTGTTTGTCTAGGACCCGAACCTTTCTTCGGTCGCCTTGACTGGGGAAATCGCTTGCCTAGGACCCGAACCTATCTTCGGTCGCCTTGGGTGGATTTCGTTTGTCGAGGACCCAAACCTTTCTTCGGTCACCTTGACTGGAGAGAAATCGCTTGCACAGGACCCGAACCTTTCTTCGGTCGCCTTGGCTGGATTTCATTTGTCGCGGACCCGAATCTACCTTCGGTTGCCGTGACTGGGGAGAAATCGCTTACACAGGACCCGAACCTTTCTTCGGTCGCCTTGGCTGGATTTCATTTTTCGCGGACCCGAATCTACCTTCGGTTGCCGTGACTGGGGAGAAATCGCTTACACAGGACCCGAACCTTTCTTCGGTCGCCAGTTGGATTTCGTTTGTCTAGGACCCGAACCTTTCTTCGGTCGCCTTGACTGACTGGATTTTGTTTGTTTGCCTGGTGAGTCCTTGCCATCAGGTCTTGGAAAGCTCAAACGATGAGCACCTCGGGGTCCTCGCCCAAGGATTTGATGTGAACAGAGGGAGTCAGTTCCGTGCTCAAAAGGGTGAACAGAGGGGTCAGTCCAATGTTCAAATGGTACCATAACAATTGTAGGTACATGGATTTTTGGAACCAGACATGAGTAGAATATACTTACCTGGATACGTTCCTGCCTCTTAAGGGCATGTCTCCTGTCAGATAAGTTTTTTGTGCAAACACATATGTATTCATCGGAGAAATAGACAACTGGGGCTATTCTAGAATGTCATACGAAATATCTTGACCAGCTAGTCAAGATGCTTTTCTTTTTCAAAGGAACACCCGGTTTACCTTCTGGGTAGTTTGAAAAGAAATCTGATGATTTTGAGATCGGGTAAGGGTAGAATGTACTTACCTGGGCGCATTCCCGGAGGTTTGATGTATCATCTGCTGAATAACTAACCTTTTTCGGGGCATCTCTCTTGGGATGATAGTGAGGGCTTTTCCAGTGCCCGAATTTTGTATTCTATCACTGGGGATTAGAACTTTGAGCTATCAAAGATGATTAGCACAAACATGCATGCATTCATCAAGGATAGACAAGCTGGGCTATTCCAGAGTGTCCATTTAAAGGTTCATGCATGATGATTTTGCCATGTTTGCATCACCAAAGATCCACCGAGGGTCAATCAAAACAACTTTTTCGCAAGGTGGACTTTCTCGAGATGATGAACGAGAGACTTTCAGTCAGAAATGACTTTCCACTCGCTCTCATTGGAAAGGGGTATTTGTCCCGTCCATTAATGCGGGAACATCGAAAACACTCAATCTGACCGCTATCACATCAACAAGGGTCTGAGTTTTCTCGCAAGCGGCACGACGCTGTCAATCTGAGAGGTCTTCTTTAGGGTCGTAATGCAGGCTTGGTCAATGGCTTAACAAAGGAGACTGTCCGAGTCAAGGCCATGAATGAAAATATTCTGCAATTATCTCCGGGTTTACAAGTCAAGAACCCTGTAAAAGAGATAGAAAATAGTCTTGCTCGCACTTCCTCGAGCGTTGTTTATAAACATTTGAAATCCCGTGTTAATTCAATGCCCCAGTCAGAAGAGACTTCATGAGGGATGTAACATGGGCTTGGTTTGCGGGTTGAGGAACGAAATGATCGTTAGGCTAAAAAATGTGTGTGAGGATAAGAATTGGTGATCATCTAGCATTGTCACCGGTCTTCTTATCCGCCGTCAGGATCCTTCTGGAAAACTCTTTGGGTAATCCTGTGTTTTAGCTTCTTTGATAACTTTTTCTTGAGGAGCTTTTGCGTCAAGCATTTTCCTGGATACCATTCTATCTCTGTCCCAAATGCTTTCTTAAGAATAGGTTCGTCTTTCTTTATCATGTGGCAGATCTTTATCAAGACAGAGTTCTTAAAGCAAGAATTTATATTAAAGAAGAACTCAATTTTGAACCCTTTGGGGTCGTCTATTCTTCACCACTTAACAACTTTGAGGTATTTGAGAGCACTTTATCACGCTCACAGATCTCCTTAGTTAAAACTTCATTGTTTTTCATAGCAGCTACCCAGAAATTAGGGACTCCTTGCTCTTCATCTTTTTCATCGTTTTTCTTCTTCTCCTATTCATGGGCATTGGCCTTACTTTTACCAGGCACACTGCTTTTTCATGCCCCTGTTTTTTAGCTCTTGGAGTCTTCATCTTCATTCGGTTCTTGAGACTGTGATGCTCAAACGGTGGTGACTTTTGCCTTGCCCCGATGTGGGGGATGATCACCAATTGGGTTTGTATGAAATGAAATTGCCGGCTCAATTGGGCTAGCAAGGGATATAAGTGTATGGGATAGAAAAAGAATTGCTCTTCGTCATTCTAGGGCATTTAGATTAACGCAAGAGTTCATCTGCAATAAAAACACTCAAAGATTAATGCAAGTGAGAGCAAGAAAATTTCTATTCATCTTTTTCACCTTGTGTGAGCTGTTGCAGCTGATGATCATAGAAAATTTTAGATATTACAAACTCCTCATCCTTCTTGTCTTGCTTAGTGAAAACATCACTGTTATCAATAAGATATTGACACTTTGGACAAGCATTAGTTTGCTGCTTCTCTTTTGACGAAGCCCTCTTAACCTCGATTGTCTAGTTGTCGATGGTGTACTGGTCTTGGAGGACTCTGTTGAGGACCGCCGGACCTCAAGCTGCCCCAATGTGGGGTGGTTCTTGACAGGGGTGATTTGAAAGGAACCTTCGAGTGTGTGGGCTCAAAACGGTTAAGCAAATGATTAATGGCAGTGTATGGGGCAAAGAAATGAATTGCCTCTCGTCATTTTGACTGCCGTACCTTATGCGAGAAATCCCTTCACCTTGTAGAAATGAAACCTTTTCACTCATCTTGCAAGGGTTTAGTACTTGAGAACGTGTATAGATTAAGGGTTGCCTCTCATCCTTCTAACACACCTCGTTCAAAACATCGGAGCAATTCGACACCATTCGTCGAATTGTCACGATTTTCCCAGGGAATTGGTGAATTAAACAGGTAAAATTACCATGCAAAATTACCTTTCAAAAGACATGCGATGCACTCGTAGAAATGTTAAGCATTCATTTGTTTTAACATGCTTCCTCTTTCTTTGCTTCTTTGTATTTTTAGGGGAAAAGTTTTTACAGACAGAGGTACTTACCTATGCTGCTATGATGAGGTAAATCTGCAAGGCAATAGGAAAGACCGTGTTAATGAACGGTTCTTTGAAAAACAGGAATTGGGAACGATACAACATTACCCTTCGTGATTCCTTTCATTTGAGATTAGATTGACAACATCTTGAGTTCTCTCAAATGTTGATAATCTCCTTCTGACAAAAACATGAGCTTATGTTAGAAGTGAGATGATTAAGGGTAAATTGAGAACGATACAGATTACCCTTCTTCCATTTTGCCTTCAAAGCTAGCAGAGTCTTTTCTCATCTTTACTTGGTTGAGCCTTCTCCGTCTCAGTCTGCTCCTCCCTACACTTGATCTTGAAGCTCGAATGAGATTCTCTATAGTTAGGGGTGCCTCCAATTGGAAAGTCCTATTGTCGGCGCATGCTGTGCCAACGCAGTTCTGGCATGCTGAGGCATTTCTCGAAAATCCTCTGATTCCCGACATGCACAGGGCATGTGCAATTGCTTACATGGGGATCTTTGCAGCAAAGCTAATCTCTACTTTAAAGGTCTTTGACCAACATGGGCATGACTGACGTCGAGACCTCCATGATTGGTGGGACTAGGATTGACTCTATCTTTTCATATGCAAAGTCCTTTCCAGCTGCTTGCACAGAATCTTTACTCAAATTTGTCCTACATAAAAAGGAAGAATGTGTCATTTCTATTCTAAAGTGGGTGAACTTTAGGAACGAAATACACCCTTTTTTATGGACTGGAGGATTGCATGCCCCATAGTTTACTCTTCCAATTAAGCACTTCTTCGTCATGCTTCATTTGAGAGGTCCCAGCATTGGTGCTCCATCCGGCTTGCTAGCTCGTCAGGGTCTAGCATGTTCCCCATTTCATTATCTGCAAAAGAAAATGGATGGAATGTCATTTTCAAAATTTGTTTAGGAATAAGACGTACCTTTTTCTTTCCAAAAGGGGTAATCTTTTCTTGATCTGTCCCCAACTTTTGTATGAAATGATGTTTCGCTCATCATGGTGTCAAGGAATGCTCAGCACTCCCTCTGACTTTCTGGAATTGATATCTCACACTAGAAGTGATGAGATTTGCCCCACATTTCATTTTGAAGGTTGGCTGATCTTTGCTCGGACTGTCCCTATCAGATGAGTTGGTCTGCTAGCATCATCAGGGTCTGATGTACTCTTCAGTTTGTGTCATTTCTAAATGTCTCCTTTGTAAAAACAAATTAAGAAGGAGTATGCTCTGAAACATGAAGTGAGCGAGTTAGAAAAACAAACAGGGCTATGAGCATGCATGTTTTTCCACCACCGTTCTTTTTGTTCTTTTGAAAAATGACAAAACGTTTGCTTTATTTTCAAAAGCTTAAAAATAAGGAAGCATGAGGAAGCCCGGGCCTCAGAACACTTTTCTTTACGTGGCTGGATATCATCAACGGGCCGGTTTGGTGTACCACCTCATGCCCTCAAAACATTATTTACAATACACGAATTTACAACCTCAAAAGAGGAAAGTTTGAAAAGACATTTCTTCCAACATAAACAACGACAAGAAAAACAAAACACAAGTATAGCCTATTTTCCAGGGATTCATGCAGGAAGGAGAAGAGGAATTCTACTCAGGCGGGCTTGCGCCCATTCCCTCCACTGGTCCTTCGTCTATTGCGCCGACGAAGAAATCTTCAAAGTTATCGTTCCAGGAATCCAGCTCATCGACTCCTCTCTTCATTGGTGTCAGCTTTCCCAAGTTGTCCCATCTGCTAGGAATACTGTTCTGCTGGTCTTCATAAAAACTTGACGGCATCTGATAGTCAACGTAATAGTCGAATTTGCCACTGGGTTGGCCCAGGGTATCCATAATGGCTTTTCCTTTGCGTGACTTGTCAGAAAGCTCAGGGGCGGCGGCGCGAAGGCTAGGCACCACCAAGAGGTCATCGTTACCATGACACAGTCACGGGGTACGAAAAGTAAATGCTCTGGCATCCAGTAGGTCTTGAATTCTATTCTTCAGAGCATCGCAATCATCTAGCGAGTGTCCGACCTCTCCCGAGTGAAAGTCACAAGATCTGGAGGGATCGTAGTTAATGAAGTACTCAGGAGTGGGGTGCTTTGGCCTCCTCGTGATCAGTCCTTTTTGCAAAAGGATATGGAATATAACATCCATGGATTTGGGAAACGGCGAGTATCGTCGTACATTGCCCTGCCACTGTAGGAGTTGGACATCTTGCCAAGTTCTGTCGGGAAAGGCACCCGACGGCAGGTTTCCTTCTGAACCAATTAATTGGGTCACCTGCTCCTGATCGGGCGATGGTGGTGACATCATCTTGATTGTTGTAGGTGTGGGCATAAGCTTGCTCTGAATGGATTCCACCTGCTTTGTGAGATTTTGGATCGCGTTGAGGATCAATTTTATCTCATTTTCCATGTTATTGAGGCGGGCGTTTTCTTCGGCCATTTTTAATTACCGGAGAAAACGTTGAAATGAATGAGCATAATACCTAATAAAAAATTCATTTTATGATCTAGGCATATTATTATTACATAATTTCTTCATTTGCAAAGAAAAAAGAAGAAAAAAGGGTTTTTATTAATATCAACATTACAGGTGGCGTCCCCGGGGTTTGAACCCCGGTCGCCTCGGACCGTGATACTTACATCCCCGGATACCACTGGGCCAAAGGCCGCGGTGGTGTCACTAAGGGGCAAAAAATTTTATTTAAAGCATAAAAAGGCGGCCCGAGTAATATTAACATTAGTACAACCCAAAAACACTTTTAAGGAAGAAAACCGAAACCCCTGAACATTATATACTAGGGAAATATACAAAAATGGGCTTTTAACAAAAAGAACGCATTTTCCGGATGCTCATTTTATAAACGATGGGGAAAACTACAGTCTTCTTGGAGCTGTTTATTTTCACGGACAAGCTCCGCAATAAACGTATCCCTCGTCTCGTCGGTCCCAACATGCCAGAAATTTTCTTAGGAACAGGGACAAATTGGGCATCAGTTTTTCCCATCGTGTATAAAATGCAATCAACGGGTGGCCTATTAATAACAAATCAATTGAATTAGTAGGCTGCATAATAAAAATGAAAAAGGATAGAATATATACCTTTTCTTGAGCCATGGCAATCACAACGACATGCACATGAGTAGTGAGGCTCGATTTCTATCTAGACTGGCTCAACAAAATGAAATTAAAAGGGTACCTGACCGTCGCAGTCTCGCGTTGGTGTCAAGTCCTTTTAACCTTGGCCAAATCGAAAGAAATATCTTATAGTCACGCGAATAGCGGCTAAAGATATTTCTTTACGATTTTTTAGAAATAAATTTCGGGGAAAAGAAAGGCAACCTCTACATCGCGGGCTCGCGTTCGAGGTCGTATCTTTCTCAACACCATCCTAAAATAGCCTATTGCGGCCCAAGTCCGGCAGCGTGGTCGTGTGTGCAATAGTGTAGTGCTAAATCATTAAAGCACGCACAGAAATTTATAAACAATCAATTTGAACCTGCAAGAACAAATAACACCTTAATGTCAGGCTCATACCTGGAATCCTTGCTGCCAAAAATTATTTTGAACAGGGCAAAAATTTTGGCTTAAGTCCACTTTAGAATACAACAGTCCCCGGCGGAGTCGCCAGTCTGTCGCGACCGAACTCCCGAGCCCTTTTTGGACAACATGCAAAAAGCAGGGGGGCTCGCCTGGTACGTCCTAAGTCTAGGTTTAGGACTTAACTCGGGCTCTCCCAAGCCCATACCATATCGCGACTTAAGGTTTAAATATTTAACATGCAAATGATTTATACCAAGGAGTCGCCACTAATCGATTTGAGGTGGGTCGATTAGAAACCCAAATAAGGTGATGGGAGAATCACCCTATTCCTACGAACCAGAGATTAACTGAATTCGGGGACTTGGTTACATTAGTCGGATAACTAATGCCCTTTCGGTACCATTTTACCCTGTTCATTTTTTTTGAAAACATTTGTCAAGCAGTTTGGATTGATTTTAGGACATTTCTCCTAATCATGTAAGGTGTTCAAGCGAGTGCATAATCAGAAATGATCAGCAGTCATGCAACCTATGGTTCTAGCCCTAACTAAGACAGATGACATTCAAAACGTAGCAGTTCATGCAATTGTATTAAAACATGCCTAATAACAACGCAACGGTAATAATAAAACATGCAAAATACTACCACGCGACCTCAGGCTTGCCTAACTTAAACATAGAAATTTATGCAATTATTTAAACAACATGCATAATGATACTATGATAAATTAAAACATTCAGATAAGTCCTACATTAAAAAAAAAATTCGGAAATTTTTTTTTTTCGGAAATTTTTTTTTTCGGAAAAGAAAAAAATAAAAAAAATAAACCTTTTTTTTGAAATTTTTTTAATTTTTTTTAAAAATTTTAAAAATTTTAAATTATTATTTTTTAAAATAAAATAAAATAAAATAATATTATAATAAACCCGGTCGGGTTGGGTCAGATCCGGGTCGGTCAGAACCGACCCGGTCAACGGACCCGACCCGGGAGTTGACCGGGTCGGATCGGATGATCCGAATCGGGTCGGATCCGACTCGGGTCAACGGATCCGACCCGGGAGTTGACCCGGGTCGGATCGGATGATCCGGGTCGGATCAGAACCGACTCGAGTCAACAGATCCGACCCGGGAGTTGACCCGGGTCGGATCGGCTGATTCGGGTCGGGTTTGACCCGAATTTCACAGACCCGCGGGGAGAGTCACCGGCGAGGCCAAAATTGGCCGTCCGCCGGCCGACCCAGGCCGGCGCCGCCCCCGAATCGTCCCCCTAGGACCACCTTCAAGCCATACCACTCACCTGAGCTGCCGTAGGACTGCCGTTCACCGGCCGGCGACGAAACAAAAACGGGCTTGATTGAGGCATTTCGTCGAACATGTGGTGGGCGCGACAAAAACCGGGGAATTTTGACCTCCTCCGGCGATCCGGTCGATCCCAGCGGCTTGGGTTCACCTCCGACGGCGACTAGGGATCGGGACCGACGACGGTATGGGCCGGGAATCGCGCGACGCGGCCGGCGCGAGTCCCGGCCACACCGGACACCGAAACAGGGGAAAACAGAGGCGGGGACTCGGCCGGGAGAGCTCACCGGTCGACGGCGCGTCTGGGTGGCTTCTCAGCTGCTCCGTGGGCGACGGCAACGCTGCTGGTTCTCGGCCACACTCCGGTGTGACCTCGGTACACTCTTGACTCGCTCTTTCTCTCTCTTTTCTCTCTCGGCCTCTCTGTCCCTGTTTTTCTCTAAAAAATGGCCGGAAGGGTGCTCCGGGCATCGCCGGTCAGCTTGCTGGAGACGGCGAGACCGGCTGGGACTCCAGGCCCCTCTCTCTTCTCTATTTCTCTCCCGGTTCTCTCTCTGTTTCTTTGTTTCTCTCTAAAAATGGCCGACCGGAGGCTCTGGCTTCTTCACGGTGGCAACGACGTCGCTGGTTTGCTCCGGCGAGGCCTCGGTCACACACTCTCTCTCTCTATTCTCTTCGTTCTCTCTCTATTCCCTCCCTGTTTTCTCTCTCTTTCTCTCTGTTTCTCTTTCAAACTCGCCGACCGGCGCTCCTCTCTCTCTCTTCGGCTTTTATAGGCGGCGACGACGCGTCCCGTGCCTCCCCACATCGGCTGACGACGGCCTGCACCGGCCTATGCCCCGCAAATCCCGCGGCCATAGGCCGGTGCAGGGGGACGTCACTGCTGCGGCTGAAAAAATCCAGAGGAACAGGGGGAGGAGAGGGATAAAAGGATAAGGGGAGGCCGGGAAACCGGGGGAAGACGGGACTGGCAATTTAAATTGAAATATTTTCAAGGGGAAGACGGGATAAAAGCATGCCAGTCCCGTTGGCGTGCTCGTCCAGGCCTCCTCTGGCCTGATGGAGACGGCGCGGAGCTGCTCCGCCGCTCGTCGTTCTGCGTCCGCTGCAGGGGTGAACAGGGGAAGAGAAAGGGACGTCGGCGGAGGAGAAGGAAGGAGGAGAAGGGGTTGGGCCCGGGCCAGGCCCAGTCCGTGCGGGAGGAAAGAAAGGGGGAGCTGGGCCTGTGCGGGGGAAAAGAAAAGGAAAAGAGAAGAGGAAGGCTAGGCCGCGCGGAGGGGAAAGCTGGGCCGCGCGGGGGGGAAAAGCTGGAACGGGCCGGGTCGGCCTGGCCCTGACCCGGCCCGAATCGATTTTTTTTATTATTAATTAATTAATTAATAACTCTTTTTTTGAAATTTTATTTTATTTTTATTAATTATTTATTCATTTATTTTTACAAAACTCTAATATGCCCTATTAATGCGAAATGTGCCTAATTTCTATATGCAATGCATTTAAATTGAAATATTTTTTTGTTTAGGAATTAAAGAAAATTAATTCCTAAATTTTGTGCAATTAATTTTGGGCAAATTAAAAATAGGTGTCAACAATGATCATGTCGTTCTTCAGTTGTCAGTGATTATTGAATTCGACTCTCCTCTGGGTATTATCTTCTTAGTTTCTCCGTGCATTGGTTTTTTGCTAATTTGTTTGGGATTTTCAGGTTGCTCCAATGCGTGTTTCTTGTTGAGGAAAACTCCTATTGATTTTAAAGTTGACAAAACATTTCATATTTTGTAAATCTAATACTTATTCTGAACTATTTTATTTCAGGTATGTATATATTCTGAAAGCTCAGAAGGAAGTTTATCAGACTTTACAAATTTGTTCATGTCTTATTGAAGACCCAGATAATCTAAGTTCTGAGATTCAAATGCTGAAATTATTCAGACGCAGACGGAGAAATTTTTCAGAAGCAGACACAGAAGCTGAAATTTTTCAGAAGCAAATGCAGACGCAGAAATTCTTCAGACTCAGAACTCAAAACGAAAAACAACAGCTAGTGATCTGGTATGGATTTCGCAGAAGGAAAGTTTTAATTGTATCAATCTCAATCAAATTGACAATCAAACATTACGACAAGTATGCATTACAACGGACAAAGCTCTACTTATGGAAACAAAGATTCTGATTGTATGGGCGATCAGAATTAGCGGGATTCGGAATCTGTCATCCAACGGCTACTCAATCCTTTCTATACAAATCTATCCAAGGTGAAGATTGGAAGATGATCCTCTGAAAGCTGCTCAACGGCTAGTTTGGAAGCAGATGAGTATTTAAGGAGATCAACGAGTAGCAAAAGGTACAACAGAATCAAGAATCAACAAGTCCAAAGTCTGAGCATACTCTGATAATTTCTCTTGTCTTTCTGAGCCAAAATTAAGATATTGAGGGTTACTTTGTAAGAGTGATTATGTGAGATAGAGAGTCCTATCATACACGAGAGTGCTATTACTCAGAATCTGTAAATTCCTCTTGATTATATAGTGAAATCCAGCTGGTAGGCTGTAAGCGTAGGAGAATGGACGTAGACTTGCTATAAACCGAGCCACTATAAACTTATGTGCAGTTTTTCTATCCATTATCTCTTTATTTATATTCTGCACATCAAGAGCACTATCTATATAATCTGCTTGAATATGAATTTTATTCAGACTTAACTGTGTTCTTTCATTTCTGCATAAATTATCAAAATTGTTAAGATCACCTATTCACCCCTCTCTAGGTGATCTTTGCTAGTTACATCATTTCTAACTTCACCTCTTTCAAAAACTGGTGTCTCTTATTGCATTTGAAAAAGAAAATTTTCGCCTTTGAATTTTTTTTGAATTATGTTAGCTTAAGTTGGCTAATATTCCATTTCACAATTAAGGAAGCTTTATAAGCAATTTCTTTTTTGAGCTCTTTTTCCTTTCTGCTGATATGGAGTTTCATTGGCCTACGACGGACTTTTGATTTGTCATATTATTGTTAGTTCTATACTTGTAACTGAGGCCTCTGTTAGTTTTAGCCTAAAAGGGGGCAAAAAGCCCTATGGAGTTGTCTTGGGTAACGATTCCATCCAGAAGTGGAGATAATACTTTGTTTAATCACTTTTAATATAGTACATTTGGGATTTTGTGGGAGACTTGCAAAAGAAAAGATCAAGAGGAAGGTCAACATGGAGGGAAAATGCATTAAAAAAGTTTCGTCTCAAGACTTGAATGATTCTGACACTAGTGAAGCTCCCCTTGAGGTTGAGTTAGTCAATGTGATGGAGAATGATAAGCCAGCAAAGATTACTTCACTACTCAATAGCTGTTTTGATTTGGACGTAGCTTGTGATCAATCTGTGCTTTGGTCCTGCAGTCTCTGTGCAATGCGTGCGGGATCAAGAGCAGGAGGAAGAGGCGGGCCGTGATGAACAAGATCGGAGTGGAAATTAAGAAGGCGAAGCGTAGCAATAGCAGCAACGGCGGTTCCTTGAAGAGGAGGGTCTTGGCCTGAGGAAGAGAAGTGTTGATGTAGAGACCATCATCCTACCTAAGTGAAGTAGAGTAGCACTTGAAGCGAAAGGCGGTCATTAGCGAGGAAAGCGTAAGCCCATTGTTAGGTGTTGAGTTGAATGTTTTTGTCTGTGGGAAGCCAACCCCTCGATGTTGGGATGTTCTAGTTGGTTATTTTAACTGACCAAATGAAAAGACTAAGCTTAATATCAATGGACTTTATTTTGTCTATGCTTTTACCATTTCCATATATTGCTTTTGGTTGTGCTAGTGTACTAGTTTTGCTGGTTGTGCTTGCACCAACTATTGTATGTGCTGGTGCAAGCACAAGATGCACCAACTATGCGTTGTTGGTGCAAAGTTGGTGCTGGTGCATCTTGTGGTTGCACTAGCTATGTGCTTGTGGTATCTAAAATTAGTATTTAGAACAACAATGTCATCGTCAATCATCAACTAATAACTTAGATTTTCAGTGATTTATATATGGGTTTCGTGGACCCTTATCCAGAACAAGGCAGGAAAGAGAGGAATGAAATTACCTTGTCGAGGAAGGGTTTTTAGTTGCGTTTATTGGTCAAGCTACACGAGATGGTGCAGCTAGTTGCTGCTGCTTTGTGCTTGCACTAGCACGTCTTTGTGCAGCTGATGCAAAGCACAAAACTGCACTAGTGCTTGTTTGGGCGATTGCTTATCACTGAAATGATCACTTTTTAACACCGATTGGCACTGAAGTAACCACTTTTTAACAATGACTGGCACTGAAGTGATTACTTTAAAAAAATTGGCACTCAAACGATCACTATTTACAACTTTTAAGTGACGTCGTTTAGAAGGTATATGCTGACTGGACATGCCGGCGAGCAACGTAGAGCTGAGAAATTAATAAAAAAAAGCCATGCCGGATTTACAACGATCCAAATCGGAGTTGGCATTTAAGTGATCCGAAAAAAATTTTTGGCATTAAAATGAGTGCCGTACACAATTTTTGACACTTTTGCTGTCCTTCTTCCCTTTATAAGACGCGAGTTAAATATTAAGTTGCCCCATGAGTTTTTTCTTTTCTCCAACGTTTGACAGACAATCCTTCTTCGTTTCAAAAGCTAATAAGTGCATCCTGACCTTCCCAACAGTCAGCTCAATCTGGGGACTTTGCACTAAGTCTTGAGCCTGATACGTGCATTCTACTTTTCCATGCGCGAGAGAGTGAAGTCAATGACCTCGGGAACATGTAATTATTAATAATCTCCTTTCAAACACATTGCATCTTATAGATAGATTGGCTTTCTACCTAAAAGAGAAAACTATACGATAAAGCAAATCAATCAATAGTTTCATCGCATGGAAGTTATTCGAGCTCCATACATTATATTGTTCATCAAGTTCGATCCGACTGATTTTTCCATACGATTTTTGACGCTGACAATCGCGATTTCCACATGGGGACGGCACCAAATAGCTGGACAAGCGGAGGGTCTATTTAGGAGTCACACATAACATGTATTCATCGTACACTCGATCAAGAAAACGCAGGTAGGAGAACCTCCTTGGTCAGATACCCCGCGAGTATCTGGTTCGTCTTCTCCGTCGGGTGGAAGGAATCCCAGAACACGTACTTACTAGCGTCTGTGCATGTGAACAGGTTCTGTTGATTGCACATGTAGCTCATCTCGTACAATCCGGTCGCGCAACATGCCCTTTGCGCAACGTCGAATCCTGTGAAGACGATGGAATTTGGACTTGGGGTTAGCATGCTTTATATTCACACATCATGCGGCAATTCTTAGCAAAAAATAATGGTCAAACGAGAGCCAGTGTTGCAATTCGATTGCACCTTGACCTTCCTTAGATATGTAAATTTTCAGCTAGCGATTTTGTATATATTTCTCAATTACACTTTTGCAGTCAAAGCATTTCAGAAAGTCACGCATGCGCGTGAGGGCGAAATACTAGCAATGACGAGAAACTAAAGTGTGATTTGGAGAAGCAGTCAAGGTGATCTCAAGGCTGGACAAAAATTATAGACCTCAACGACCAATTTTCTAGTCACAAAGTCATTATCAATTTGACTGGGTCTGTGCTATTTTTTTGTGCATTGAACGTTGACGAATCTTGCAATTGAGTCATCGAACCTTCATTAAGGTCATTCGGTGTCCACTAAACTCTTCTTTTTTTTTTTTTGGAATTCATGCATTCTGATCATCTTTCTACTGATTTCTGTTTTGTTTTTTTCACGAGAAGCTAATGCAATATCTTGTGCCTTACCGGAGATGAAATCTGCTAAAAAAAGGAAAAAAGAAGAAGAGAACACCGAAAATTAAAAAAGAAAACAGACATCAAAGTTATGCCAACCCCCACATCGATAGAGGTCTGAATCTTAACCGTGACCCGTGAGATTGCGAAGGCTGAGGAGGCGAGCCCTCACCTTGCCGGGACTCACGAGCAACAGGCGCGTCCAAAGGCAAAGGCCTACGCATCGGCTGTGACGCGGCTGAGCGGTCGGGGACCTGTGGTTCAGTGACCCAACTACAAACAACTTTATATCTGGGGGGGGGGGGGGGTGAGGTGTTGGTGGTGTGAAAAGGTCAAGAAACCTGCTCGGCCCCCCAACTCTTCATTAATGCCTGTGCATTCATACTCGGCTCGGACTTGGTCCGTAGTAATTCATTCAGGAAGAAGTCAATTGGTCACCGTGCGCTTCTGGCGCTGGTCACTTGACCAGAACCAGTGGCTATTAACGTTGTCCCAACACGGACCGAACAAGAAAAGAGAAAACAACGTCCAAACAAAAGTCTTGATTTAGGTTCGGTCCCCGTCAGAGAACGTGCATAGTTTCTTTGTTTTGCAGATGTTATAGACACAGGTATTTATAAGTTCGCACTTTAAATTTCTCGTAGATGATTTAGAAGGTTGTTATTGTTTATTTAAGGCGTGACATTGTGCTCCCTCCACGTAGTAGCATAGAAGTAGAAACAGTGATGTTTATCAACGTGTTAGGAAATCATGTGCTCGTGAAATTATTTCATCTAAACTGTTTGGTGGGTTGATGCACTTGTTCGTAGACCTCGTGTGCCCGACCAGCCGCTCGGACACATTCAAGCCCGAGAAAGCGAAAGGGTCGAATGAGCATACGCGACTTAACGTTAGAGGGCTTGGTCCGCCCTAATTTCCGAGGATCAGCCTCGGTCCGCCCCGAACATCTCCTCGGACATTTCGAAAAATGATGAGCCTAAGCAAGGTGCTAGGCCCGAAGGTCGTCAGAGGGTCCCTTCGGGACCGATCTGGTGCGAGCCCGCCTAATTTATTAGCTCTACTTTGTAAGACCAGTGAAGAGGTAATAACTCACCGAAGGAAGAGGGCTTCCTGATGATCTCAAGGAACAGCTCGTACGGATCTGAAAGCACCATCCGCAGCCCGGGGAGCTGCCGGTTCATTCTGTTCACCGCCTTCCTCAGCTTGCCGTTGAACTCCACGGCCACTTTGTTGTACTCCAGCACACACTCATTAAACCCGAAGAAGTTGGTCGTCCTCTCCAGCGGCAAGCACCCCATCGGGGGTAGCCCCGTCAGCGACACCTTCCGGGCGCCGAGGCGGTGCAGCTCTGTTATCTGGCCGGTGGCGAGCTCGATGAGGAAGTCCTCGTACTGCCGCACCGTGAACTGGGACTGCCGGCCGCCGGGAAGGGAAGAGTAGTAGTTCTCGAGGAAGTCGTTGGTGCCGAGGCTGACCACGTAGAGCGCCTCGGAGAGGGTGAAGTTGGCGTCGTCGTCGCCGAGGTACGACCGGAGCTTCTGCTGGTATTCCTTGTAGTACTCCATCTCTTTCCACATGGGGATCACGTTCTGCGACAGACAGCGACGACTGCCATTAATGCCTCAGTTGGTGACCGTACGATGTAACTTCTCGGGCACTCTCTATAGTAAATGAGAGATTTTGCTTGCATTCCTAGTGTTCTTATTCATCTAAGATAACTCATCTTCCCAGAACAATATCCTAGTAAAAACTTCTGCTAATGACTAGGGTTTTCATTTATTCCCGGGGTTATTATTTATATGACTATCCTGGTCGTTTCTGTCTGTGAAAAAAGTGAAAAATAATTGTAAATGGACATGCATGCAACATAGTACCCAATCTGAATTTTGTCAATTGACCTTTCACTTTGGACATTTCCGATGTTGCCCGTCTCGCGGCAGAGGCTCAAATAGTTTTTCTATGCTTGCACAGTGCCTATTATTTCAGCTCTAGGATTCCATACCGAATCATTGATATCGCAGTTCAGATACTCAAGGGGAAAGAAAGTGGAAGGATAAAAATCAGCTGGAAAATCTACTTTAGATTTTGAATCTCTTTTCCAATGATGAAGGAAGAATGATGAGAGTTGGGCACTGAGGATTATAGGTCCACACTTACTAGGACATTGGAGGTGGCATTGTCGTACCCAGTCCCGGCGGAAGCGAAGCAGACTCCGGTGGCGAAGTCCTTGATGCTGTACATCGGGTCCAGGTAGGCCGGCACGGTCGGCTTGAGCCCGAACGCCTCCGAGATGAAGTCCGTCGGGACCCGGCCGTTGGAGAACCGCCCCGTGGGCTGGCCGTCGATGAAGTCCCGGCCATAGGGCTGGAAGTTGCTCTTCAGGACGGTGGAGATCACGTTGTTGTTCCCGGCATCGACGGACGAGTCCCCAAACACGATGATTGCGGGGACTTCGGCTTCGCACACGGTGGCCGCCAGCAGCAGGAACAAGTGCTGGAGCAACAAGAAGGGCCTGCTAGGAAGTGGGAAATTCATGCGTGCCATGCTATGCATGTAACTCCGATCTTCTGAGTTTTCAGAGACGAGCAAGAAATGGGTATGTGATATATAGACGAGGGATTGGTAACGGAGGAAAAGCTTGATGGGGAAATGTGGGGAAAGGAGTTTGGTGGGAGTATTAATGCAACGGCTTAATTGGCTTGGTTTTGCAGTTGCATGATATTTTTGCAGTTATCAGTGATGCTGTGCAGCACTGTTACTCTCTCTCTCTCTCTCTCTCTCTCTCTCTCTCTCTCGCTGTGGCTGATGGTAGATTGGTTAGCCTTGAAATTGGGGAAGGGATTTATTCCAAGAAAGAGGATGAAATCGAAGGAACTTCCACTAATTAGGTTTCAGTCGTGTACAATCTGCGATATTTCCAAGAGTCTGGGGTTCCTCCCAGATTTTTTGGTTAAGGGTGTTGTTAACGAGTATCCGAAGCATATAATTTTGATTGTCGTCAACATATTAACGTAACACGAGAAATGTATTGCGTTGGTGATAATAGTCCTTTTCTTTTCATTTGGTGCTGAGTACTTGTTTGACAAAATCCTAGATATAGTTCACAAGGTATTTTTCCATTTTCAAGTAATTGATTGAATATGACATGAGAAGAGTAATACACTGAAAAAACTATCAGAAAACATTTCTTATTTAATTGCTTAACAAATAAAAAGTGACCGGGATACTCGATAATAAAAATCTCGAGACAAATATAACCTTTGAAGAGTGTGGCGACTCCTTAGTCATGCGATAACTCGAAAATTATCCAGGTGATCCGTTTACTCTATGCGGGCTCTTGGTTCAAAACTCCTGCGACTTTCAAACACAAGAGCTTAGGATTTAGAAGCAAATTTCGTGATTGGATTAGTAATATCGCGCAAATGTGCATAGTACGGTAGCTTTACATTAATCGTGATGTGTAAGAACATTTTGTTATCTCATCCTGTGTCCAATGTAGAGAGCATCATGAAGAATCTAAGCGATTTGATTACTATAGGCCCGGACATTGATTATGAGGAGACCCATGTAACCACTACCAACACAACTGGCGGTGAGAATTGCCGCAAAAATGTGGTGAGTGTTGCAATTGGCAATAAATGATTACTCAATTATTTTAACGGACAATGTGTGATATAATGTATATTTTATTCATCACCAAATCTTGTCAGGGTGAAGTCCAGAAAATTCCAAGAAACTATAAAGCCGGGAAAAGCAAAAAAAAAAAAAATCTTAAACCTATTGTATTTGTACTAATTTTATCTTGAACCTTTCAATTGTACCAAATGAGTTGTAAATTTTTTGACGATTTATCAATAAAATCCATCTGGCTAATTTTAACAGAAATTACCGACATGGACGCCCATCCTATGTGGCACAATCAGTGCTGATGTGGATAAATTTTAGAAATTTTTAATATTTTTTTAATATTTTTATTATAATTTTCTTTTCTTTCTTATTTTTTTTACGACTCTAGGCTGGCGAGGGTGTCGTGACCCTTCTCAGCCATGGGCGAGGACCTCACCTTTGGCCTACGGCCTCGCCGATCCACAGTTAAAAAAGAAAAATGAAAGAAAAGAAAACAACAAAAAAAAGTACTAAAAAATTCATAAAACTTAATCTTTTTTTAATTGTTGATGCCAGCCGTCTCAATGTCAGCACTGGCCGTGCTACTTAGGATGGCTGGCTTCCATATCAACAATTTCATATTAAAATTGTCCGGATGGACTATATTATCAAATCGTCAAAAGATTTAAGACTCGATTAACACAATTAAAAAATTTAAAATTAAATTGACACAATTCAAATAGTTTTAGGATTTTTTTTTGTTCTTCTCTCCAATAAAGTCTGTGGACATAAAATGTTTAAGATATACATGTGAAATGAGACCCTATGGCATTTAAAGCATAGAGTTTGACATTGATTTGATAGGAACTTAATAGTTCCCAACCAAGAAAGTTGGCTCTAATCTGTTGCTTATTTATGAAGTCTTCTCCACGCCTCACCAACTTCGCGTCTCGATTGATCTATTGATTTCCCGGCTTTCGTTTTCTCGCGAGATGTTTGCTATTAGTACCCTTCCGACCTCGCTTAGGATTGTTTCTTGTCCGACAGTCTCAAGACAACAGCTTTCAACCCCTTAAATTTTTTTTTCAAGTTAAATGGGGAAAGCTTTGCTTTTTTTTTTCTTTTATTATTAGGGATAACAACACAAACAGTCCTTGAATTTTGGCTTAATATAAACTTTTAATTTATTCAATGTAGTCCTTAAATTTTTAATTTGTTCAATGTGGTCCCTGAACTTCTGGTACATGTTCAATGTAGTCTCTAAACTATATGGAAATATTCAATATAGTCCTTGAGTTGTTTTCGGTCCCCATCTATTGAGTTCCCGGCTTTCATTTTCGTGTGAGACGATTGCTATTAGTTCCCTTCTGACGTCGCTTAGGATTGTTTTCGATCTGACTGTCCCGAGACAACAGCTTTCAACCCCTTAAATTATTTTTTTCAAGTTAAATGGGGAAAGCTTTGCCTCTTTCTTTTATTATTAATGATAATAACATAAACAGTCATTGAATTTTAGCCTAATATACAATGTGATCCATGAACTTTTAATTTGTTCAATGTGATCCCTGAACTTTTGGTACATGTTCAATGTAGTCCCTAAACTATATGGAAATACTCATTATAGTCCGGGACTGCATTGAATATTTCTATATAGTTTAGGGACTAAATAGAACATGTAATAAAAGTTCAGAGATGACATTAAACAAATTAAAAGTTCAAAGACCATATTGGATTAAAGTTCATAAATCACATTGAATAAAATAAAAATTCAAGGATCACATTATATATTGAGCAAAATTCAGGATTGTTTGTGTCATTTTCCTTTTTACTATGATTGTGGAGGAGGGCAAAAGTTCAGGGACCCTCTTTGCTGGACCCTCTTTGCTCCAATCTTGGAAGATCGAAGATGTAAAAGATCAAGAAAAGGCTTGCCTTGAGGGGTTGATGGGTTGGTATGATTGACATGTATACGAGGTTGCAGAAAGGCCATTGGTCAATATGGCTTACCAAACCGCACTTGAATTGCGAAGAAGAGACCTATGATTGGAGCAAAAGAGGAATTGGTTGAGCTCATTAATAAGATCTGATGCTTGTGGGCTTCCATCGACATTGCATTGATTGAATAGGGAGAGGGAGAGGGAGCTTCTCCTGTGACAACTGGTGAAGCGTGCGAAGAACGGGAGCAGGAGTTGATGTCAATCGAGGCCTCTCAGTCAGATCCATCTTATAGTAAGCACTATATCATAAACTGCCCGTACATTTCACACATTTATTATAACGTACAAAATTCAATTGCTTTTGCAAGACCCTGGCCACGAAAGAAAAAAAAAATTCTCTGCTTATTTCGTTAAGTGCAGCTTCCAACTCTTCTATTCGCTTCGGTTGTTTCTACGATGAG